>VXBU01006348.1:121970-390997 GCA_013400315.1 Bombycilla garrulus
GCCGGCCCGAGGCTGCCCGCTTCCCGCGGGGGAGCGGAGCTCCGGTAGGGAGCGGGCAGCGCGGCCGCTAACCGCAGCCTGCTGCAGGGGCTGCCCGCGCCAGCTCTCCCCCGTCCCCCTCAAAACCGGCCCCTCCTGAAAACACAGGGTCTATTAAGTTGCTGAAAACAGCAGATTTCCACTGATACTATACAGATAGAGCTGACCATTAAATCGCAATTTTACATCCCCAGGCAGCAGTGGCTGCTGACAACCTCTAAAGCTTGTAATCCCATTTAACCCCCTCCTGTCATGAGCAGGCCCACCCTTTTGGAATAATGCAGGCCAAATTAAACCTGACACGGCAACAAGAGAAATAAAACCCCCTTTAGCTTAAAAGTCATGCCACAGTGGGTAACCCTGACCTTCAGCTTTCCCGCTCCCTTCTCTAGGGAGCTCCCCCCCCCAACCCCCGCCGCTGGCGTTGACAGAGGCGGGAGTGGGGAATTGCAAGGCAGCTGGATGGCCCTAGGGACAAATTAAAGGGAATTTTGCTAGACAATAGAAGGAAATTTCACCTGAGGGGTTTTCTTTCCTTCCCCCTTTTAAAAAAGTATTTCTTTAGTAATAAAAAATAAGCCTGATCACTCCTTGCCAATTGCTCCCTGCCTGACCTGACCGCCAAAGGCCATTGCTGCTGGAGCGGTCCCAGCCTGTTTTGCAGTCTCCCTGCCTCGGAAAGGAACCTCAGGTTTTCACAGCCTATGACTGGCATTTGGTACCGATTTCAGAAGGAAGCTGAAGGTCCTTTAAAACAAACACCCCCCCCCAAAAAAAAGAAAAAAAGGAGTTCCCTTCCTAGCTTAGACTCTTCCCTGTAGTTGTCTGCTTTGTTAGGAGAAGAGGGGAAAGACACTGGCAGAGTGAGACTCGTCCTGCATTATTCACACACAGCTAGTCCAGGAGGAGCTTTCAAATCTAGCCTAGGCAACATTGTGCTCACTACTCTGATCTCATTTGGGGAAATAACACTGTTTGTTTGGCAGTATTTTTGAGAATATCGGACTATATGGACAAGCCTCTATAAACAGCATACATTCCCACCACTGCACCAGCACTTGCAAACGTGGGAGATGGCCTTTCACACTTAATCTACACACAAGCAGACCACCACAAGTTGCTCCCCAGTTCTCATCTGTGTTTACTGCCTGCTGAAGAAAAGAGCCAAAAGTCAGAAAGCACCTTGATGCAGGTAAAGGCCGCATTGCCACTCTATCTGCATGTTCTTATTTCTCTTTTTATGAGAGGTGCCGTGGGAATATGGTTCTACAGCCAAGTTACAAACCATCACATATTTCTACCTGTCTGTCTATCTGTCTACCAATACACCCCCGTAATCAGCGGAACCTGCCCTTGCCATCCAACATACTTTTCTCAGCACTCCCCCACCTGCCCTTATTTCTGTATGCTGGAGAGCATGCGAGCAAACGCCTTCCAAAATAGAGCTATGCCTGCAGCAGGAGAGGTAAATCCCCGGATCAAGTGGAAAGTTTGCTGTGGAAGTTTGCAAGCTGTTTACAGCGAGGGACCCTATGTGTACCACACCACTTCGCCCGTAACTCACCAAGTCACTCTCCCAGAGGCCACACAGCAGGAATGAACTTGCAGCGCTTCAAAATACTGGAGCACTAAAAGAATCAGGCTCATTACCTGGACACATGGCTTCTCATGGCTTCATTGCTTCAGATGCCAGATCCCTTGATGCTGCAGATCGGCTCAAAAATTTGAAGTACTCCTTCCTTTTTTTCCCCCTTTCCCTTTTTCTTTCTTTCGTTCATTCTTAAAAAAAAGTAAAAACCAACAAAAAAAGGATGCTTGACTAAAGTTAGCTTAAATTTGTTAAGAATAAAACTGGTATAAATGTTTATTTCGACTTCCTCGTGCGGCAGTGTACCGAAGCCCAGCCCGCCCAAGCCTCTTTAGCAATGGAGTGGTTTATTTAATTTGTCAGTATAATAGAAGCAGCTGAGTGAGAGACAGAGAATGCAGTGTGGTATAAAAGAAACAAAGGCTAAAAGTACCACTATTTTGATTCCCTTTTTAAAATTACTTCCAAAGTGTGGTATCTATTGTGAGGAATAATGCTGAACAAAGCACAGTGTCTTGGCAATATTCACAGAGCTCATTCACAGAGCCAGTTCTGTCTGTACATTCAGAGGTAGAATACACTTATAAATGATGCATTGGAAGGACTATAGTTCCTATTGTATTCCCAGTGTAAACAAAAAGACAGACAGAAGCTGAATGGCATATGGGCAGCAGGGCCACACTTTATTCAACCATTCCAGCACCATTGTGAAGGTAAAATGGAATGGGAGTTCTCTCTTCAAATCCAGTGAACATATTTTGGGTTAGGCTAACAATTTTTATGTATAAAACACAGATCTGGTTGTACTTTTGTATACTCCTGTGGAAAAGTGATCTTTAAAACAATCTAAAATGGGGATTGCTGTCAAGTTTCAGAGGTCATTCCCAATAGGATTATGTAGCCTCTGGAGAAGACTGTCTGAAAGAGGGTCTGTGTGGTGGCTGTGAAGGTGGGTGCTTGATGCATAGAGCCAAAATGGCCTAAAGCAGCAGTAGCAAAAGCTGACAAGGAGGCTGAGGTGCTCAGGATCTGACCTACCTAGAAAAAATGTACTATTGGAAGGGGCATTCTTTGGACTGGAGTCTATCTTTCTTTTGCCATCATTGTGCCCTGTTTGTTAGGCAGCAAAGACTGTCTGATCCTGCAAAAGGAGATTGGAAATTGGAAACTTTGCCAGATGATCATAAATCACCTTTACTAAGTCAGGCATTGTCCCTGTTGAACAGTTTATGGTCAGAGAAAGCCTCTTCACTTTGTTTGAGGGGAAGAAAAAACACTCCTGTGGAGGAAATATTAAAATTAGACATGTCCTTTCTGCCCTTGCTGTGTCAATTGATGCCAGGAGGTTTTATGATCACTAGCTCCTCTGCCTCCCTTTATATTTTCTGCTGTCACATAAAGGCTCACGTGCTGAAACTCTACTCACAGGATTCAGTCTTTCTGATTCATGCAGGCAGTGCCTGTGTTGGTGTGATACAGAATATCTGCTGCACATCACACTCCTTGGTTGCATTTGGAGAGATTTGTGTGAGTAAGGCAAAGGGAGCAGTCTGCCCTTATATTTTTTTTTTTTTTGGTTGGTGCTGTTGCATTTATGCTTACCATGGGTGATCACAGACAGGCTTTCAGCAACCAGATTAGAAACTGCATGTTTGGTTTTGTCTGAAGGCTATTTTGTGCTCAGTACAGCTGGGGCCAGGCAGGATTTCACACCTATTTGAAGTCAATGGAGAATAGTGTCCTTTGGGAGCTGAGGGAGGGTTCCGGTTGGTATGGGAACCATCTGAAGATGAGTCTGCCTGACCTGTTCTGGAATTTAAAAGCCTGGCAGAATGTGCTTTCTTACAATGTGATGGAGATTTTGCAAGTTTCTGCCTTAGATAAGCCACTGTCTTATCAAGATCTAACACGATCATATAAATACAAGAAGGCTCCCAATGAGGATTACTCAGCTTGATCCCTAAAGCTGAGTGCAAGCCTCTCTTTATGAGTATGTATAGTCTTTAATTAAAATTTAATCTGGAAAGTCTGTGTTCCTGAGCACTTTTCTAAATTCTTTGATTCTATTCACAAGAAAATAGCACTTGGATTAAAGTATGTTTGATGTTTCCGGGAAAAAACCCCAACAAATACTATGTTTGCAATGAGAGCTGCTGTCTGCCAGAACTGATGCCAAGAAACCCAAAATATTTTAGTGATTGTGCTTAGATGTCAGCCTTGATTACAGATATTTGTGCCCTCCCACTAGGGTTTTTCTCCATGAGGATCAGGTTAGCAACAGTTGAAGCTGTTAGAAAGAGTTTGCAGCTGATGTAGTAGCATGGTCAGAGCCTGATCCAAAGTCTGTCAGTGCACTTCATGAACTCCCTTGCACAGCACCAGGTCCTAGGCAGAGCCCCAGGCAGAGTAGATAGTGGCATTGCATATAGCTGAAGGAGTGGGAAAAAAAACCAACCAAACAAACAAAAGGGTAGGGGGTGAGTGATCAAAATAAAAGAGCTTGGAACTTGAAGAAGACCTGGACAGACCCTCTACCATTCAGAAGGTATGTTCTCTTGTCAGCTTGATAGAAATTACATCATTTTGTGCTGTAAATTAGAGATGCAGATGGACACATTTTGCCTATTAGAAATCTACTTTAAATGACATGTAAAACCACAGAGCAATGACTTGTGTGTGGAAATTCACAAATTTTTGAGTATTCTTTACTCAGCGCCTCAGGTAGGCAGACATACTTCCATTCCTGAGTGTTGTGGTTTAACACCATTTGGCAACTAAGTATCATGCAGCCTCTTGTTTACTGCCCCCCACCCTGCAGTGGGGTGGGAAGGAGAATTGGAACAAACATAAAACCCATAGCTTGAGATATGAACAGCTTAAAATTTGAAAGGAAGTAAAATATGCTACTATTAGTGCTGCTACTAATTGTAATGAAAAGGAAGATGAAAAGAGAGAGGAATAGAACTCAAGACAAACAAGTGATGCACAATACAATTGCTCACAACCCTTTGACTGATGGCCAGCCTGTTTTCAACCAGTGATCAGTGCTCCCAGCCAATTAAGCCTAGTTTATGTACTGAGCATGACATTCTCTGGTATGGAACATCTCTTTGGCCAGTTCAGGTCAGCTGCCCTGGCTGTGCTCCCTCCTGACTTCTTGTGCAGATCCTCAGTGGCTGAGCAGGGGAAACTGAAAACTACTTAGCAACGACCAAAACATCAGTATGTTACCAGCATCATTCTTGTGCTAAATCCAGAACACAGCACTGTACCAGATACTAGGAAGGAAATTAACTCTATCACAGCTGAAACCAGAACACTGAGAGATTGTTACAGGTGAACAGTTGCCAATTGGACACCACAAAATTAGGACCAGAAAGTTATTGCTTAAGACACAGGTGTGTCTTTAGACGTCATAGAATTTGGACAGGTAATACAGACTTGTCAGACAGTTATCACAGTCAGTGATGAAAAATTTAATTTCAAAATAAGACAGCCTTTGCCAACATTTTCCAAATCTGTCACCCCTAGATATTTCAGCAAAGGCTGCTGAGTCTTAGAAGGGACCGCTGCACATTTCTGCACACTAGGAGTAAGTATTAGCTAAGTATCTATACAAATATGCTATTTTTATTTGGCAAGTCAGTATGTATTTTTTTTTCTGTGGCTATGCCATGAAAACAAAAAAAATATCTCTTTTTCAGTCACTCATATTATGACTGCAGTATTCCAATGCAGTTAATAGTCATCACTATTATAGCTTGAAGTATTAGAAGTAAAGATGAAACCAACTACAATATCTAAAAATTGTGAATGGAACAAGTTATTATTTGGTGTTGTGGGAAGAAGAACAAAAATTTGTGTTGTTTATTTTGGACCACCAAAGAGTCCTGTTAAGGTAATAAGGAATTATCTATAACCTGGTAAAGAGAAAAAAAATGTCTGATCAGCTACTACATCACTATCATTCAATGTGCTCTGAAAGACAACATTCTTTTTATGACTTTCTAGCGCTTAAAATCTTCAAGATGTAGGTGAAAACCCATAGCAGTTGTTTTTTTAGGAAGAAAAAATTGTGCTGAGAACAGGCAATAGATTCCAGATGCTGATTTTCAGTGACTGCCCTAGCACACTGAACATCTTATTAGGGTGCTGGTGAAAACACAATGCTAGAGAAAATATTAGAGGAACACATTTCATGGTGAAGATTTTAGTGCCATATAGGTAACAGAGTTCGTAAAAATGTTTGTCAGGGAACAGAAACAAAACCTCCAACTTTGTATGTCCTATTAAAACCAAAATAATTTAATTCAAATTTCAGCTACTTTCTGTCCACAAAAAGACCAAGAAAAATTTAGAGAAATAATTTTTTGGAGAAATTGCATGGGGATTACTTTAGAATTACAAATACATTCAAGAAAATTATAAGATGATTGAAAATAATTCATTAATAGATAAAGACTGAAATAATTTAATACATTATTCATGATATATTATTCTCCCAGCTCCCTTGTTGATGACCTTCTGGTTACGGTTTTTTATAGTGCTAGTGGAAGCTATTCTTTATAAACGAATATCCAGAATTCCTGACATAGCTAAAATAATAAGATATGGACATCATTGTTCAGAAAAAACATGTTTTATCTTTTGCCAGTGATTATAAAACTTCTTGCATCATGTCAAACTGGTATTATTTCTGAGTAGTATCTGTGTAAATAAGCTTAGAAAAGTGTCTTTTCACCTCAGAGGTGACACAGCTTCCACTTGTTTTCCTTTGTAAATTTGTACTTTATGAACAATTTCCTCAAACACTGTTCTAGGTAATCACTTAATGGTCTAATGGCATATCATTCTCTATAGTTTTTATCAGCACACAAGTGAAGACACTATGCATACTGAGGAAACAAATAGTTTCAGGAGGAGTGGCTGGGTGAAATCCTGGCTTCCCATGGATTCCTATCCTACATTCCAACAGCACCATGCTGTAAGAAGTCTGCTTTTCCTTTCCCTGCCTTGTGACTTCCCCTGCCCAGTGGCCTTAGCCCCTCACCAGGTCCTCAAGGAATTTCCTTCCCAATGTCTGCATGCAGTTTTTCCCCACTAACTCACTTTTACTATATTTTGACCTCCTTCCAGCATTTCTTACAATGCCACGCAATATCCCAGATTTTTTAAGGTCCCTGATAAGCCTTCTGCAGATTACCAGTTTCCTCAGTTCCCTCTTCTGTCTCCAACTACCAGCTGAACAAGAGGCAGCATGTCGTGTGGGTGATTCTGTGCTGCATCTGTGCTTATTAACTTCACGGTGTTTATTTACTGCTTTCTGAAGAGAGAACATCTGTGCATATACTGCAATCTTCTGTCATTGGTGGGTGGGGATTGATTTGGATTTCTTGCCTCTTCATAGTGACTGCTTTCCTTGAAACAAGAAAAATTAGATATCTCCGAGACACTCTTGCTTAGACTTTGCAAAAGCTAGTAAAGATGAAAGGGAGATGGATATTTGAAGAGCAAAAATGCATAAGGCTACTCATTTTAGGAATCCAGGCTCAAATATGCTTAATAGATAGACAGCATCTGAGGCTATTAAATGTTCCAAATAGCCTCTGTCTTCTATCCATTTGTTTCTCACCTCATTTCAACTCTTTCTTTATCATTTTTTGACCTCCAGTAGAACAGAATAATAGATGGAGCAAACTGTGGGGTTTTTATTGGCCAGTCCTCCATCCTTCACTGGACTGCCTTGTAAATGGATGTATGCCGTTCAAGATTTTTGTTTTGTTTTGTTTTCCCTTCTGTCTGCCACTGTTTTATAAAATTTTTTTATAGTATTCTTTCCTGACTACATTATATTAAAGCTTCTCTGTTCTAATCCTTTCTATTGCTGCCTCAATTCATCCTTTCTTTATTACAGAATGTAGATTCTTGAGCTTTTATTCAATAAGTAGCTGTTACCTTACTTCCATTTTACATTCTTGCGAAGCATTTTTCTCTTTTAACCATCTATTTTCTCCCCCTGCTCCATTTTTTTCTCAAATTTTTTTATTCCTTTCCCTTATCCTTTAATTTTCTGTATTCTTTCCTTGTCATCCAAGCCCCATTTCCTGTAGCAAAAATCTGACAGGTAAATATTATTGCTACCTTGCATTCTCTATTTGATAGGTTCTTGTTTGAAAGAACATTACATTTGTTTACAAAATGTCTGAATGTTACC
Source organism: Bombycilla garrulus (assembly GCA_013400315.1). NCBI lineage: Eukaryota > Metazoa > Chordata > Aves > Passeriformes > Bombycillidae > Bombycilla > Bombycilla garrulus. The sequence continues at coordinate 129,812 of VXBU01006348.1, forward strand.
AGCTGCTGAACTAATGTGAGCAAGTTTTCAAAGTTCTCCCTTCCACAAGGAGCTTGATTCCTACAATACAAAAGTAAAGCAAATTAATAACTGTAAATTGAACTGAGTATTATAATATTTTTCACTTACAAGATACTTTTCTCCCAGGTATTTTATGTAGATGGGTAAAAGTGGATGCAACAAGTATTACCTTTCTTGACATGAGAACTCGGATTGTATAAGAGCCTAGCAGGAGGGAATTTTCTGTCCTAAATTCCTATTCTAACCGTGTGACCCCACACACCACCTGATGTACTTCTGAGTAATTTTACTGGTTTTACATGCAGTCACAGGGGAGCTAAGAATGTGGTTTTATGGGAGGTATCTATAGACCTGATATTTAGAGTGGCAGTCATTTTTAGACAGATTGGACTTGTACAGATTGTTTTTCGGTGTCTGAGGGCAGAGGGTAGATGTTTGCATCTATGTGTTTCACCATGCTCTTGCAGGTTTTTTCCATTGATTCCTTTGCTTTCTATGTTAGTTGTCTTTTCTAGAATGAGAATTTTCTCTCTTATGCACCAGCTACTCTGGTGCTACAATACCAGAAAATCAAAGGTAAAAATGCTGAAAGTTGTTTTCATGGGAAAATGGACCAATTGTATAATTCCCCATCTCCTTAAACTATTATTTGCTTTGGGAAAAATAATCACTTTGCAGCATTAGAAATACTAAATTGTTAAATCAAATCCCAAAGGAATCTACTGGGGCAAAACCCATTAGTCTTGCAGTGGGCAAATGTGATGGCAGGTTGCACTTCCCTGAGGCTGTAATAGATGGTAACAGCCAAAGAAATGTAGGCAGCAGAGGAATTCTTCCTTGAGACAGAAGCCAGCTGGATCCTTATGCATCTAAGGATTTGACTGCAATTAATCAGTGTATACACTGAAGCAGCAATGTAGTGTTGATGGTTTTAGCAGGGCTACCACTAATTATGCTGAGACTGTGCATACAGTTTAAGGTCTGCTGTGGTGCATTTAGAGTGGAGTCTTGCAGAGAAAACACGGTTTGATTTCCATGGTCTGCCTTGTCTCATCTTTGCACAGAAAAGAAAGGAAGCAAGCAGCAAACATCCCTTTCAAATCATGGGTATGTTTTCTAAACGTACATTGGCTTTTCCCTTATGTGCACAGAAGAAACTCATTCCTTCAAGTTGTGGGGCTTCAGACTCTGCTATGTATGCTACTTGGAACTCCCCCTATAAGACTATGGTACGTACTAGAGATGTACCTTCTTGATTTAAAAATTTGCAGAGTTCCCAGAGTCATTACTACCCTTTCTGGCACACCCCATGGCACCTGCCTCTAGTGGCTGCTTGTTAAGAATAGCAAGGGCGAAGAGTTCCCGGAAAGGTGAGATATGAAACAGTGGTTTTGCTGAGTAAGGACCAGTGGACCAATCACCCAGAACACTCTTTGTGCTACCGACGCATCATGGACTTGCAGAAATTCTCTTCCTTTCTGCAGCCTTGTTGGCTGTGACTGGAGATTGTTTAACACAGATTATCCAGGAGAGGCACAAGAACCATTATTTCTGTTACATTTTCTTAAAGCTGGTGTTTGAAACAAAAAAGCCTGTAATAGTGCCAATTAACAGTGCTTCAATATACAAGTGGCTGTGGTTGGTGGAGAAGTGAATTTTAAAAACCAGTGGCAAGTGATGGCAATAAAAGACTTTAAAAGGTTATGTAATTGTTTTTTTCTTCTAGAATGTGTTTTATTAAGTTTACCTTTGCTACGGACATTGGTTAGAAACATCATACATTTTAAAAACCAGAAAGAGCTATTGCAGTCAGGTGTTATGACAACTGGTGTAGCACAGGAAGTCAGCTTTGTAGGACAAGTTTTATTTGGTGTGATAGATAATATTTCATAAAATGTCAAATCTTAAGTAAGAATATCCAGCACCAGAAAATCAGCGATAGCTATAGATTGTTCGAGGGACTAGCTGTGTTTACTGTTGAGGACAAATATGGCGATCCTAAACTATTTGTCACCATTTAACTTTGTTTCCTGGTATTGTAGTTGGAAGAGTTCTCTGCTAGTATATTTTATCTCCTTTATACTTTCAAACTGTCATCAAGTCACCTCTTAACCTCCTTTTTTTGGTTAAACTAGTTGATTTTTCTCTTACTCTAAATCATGTTTCCAAGTTCTGAAATATTCTTGTATTTCCTTAAATTCCCTCTAATTTGTTCTCCTTTCTTCCTGAATTGAGGACATGACAACCAAGCAGAGTATACAAAAAACAATCCAGAAGTCCTGCTTTTTACTCTAATTTCTGTGTGAATTGAAGGTATGTACTAGTACTTTACTTTAGTAGTGGACTGAGAGTTTTTGTTCAATTTGCTACCCATCATGACCCTTAAGTCTTTTCCAGGATAGTTTTTCCAAGTATCGAGAATTCTAATCCTCACATGATTTTCCAGCTCTATCTTTTGGAAGAACTGTCATTTGCTACTAGCCCATTTTCCTCTCCAGGGCAGATTTTTTACAATTTTAAGGCACCCCTAGTTTTACGCTGCCATGAATTGTCCTGTCCAGACTACGTTGTAAAAGAATCCTGCTATTTGAAAGACTTCAAAAAGTGTTTTTCATGCTTGATGCACTGTCTTGAACTTTGAGAAGGGACCTGCACTCGCTGTGAAGCATATTAAGAAAGCATTTGACTGAGTGTTGGGTGTCTTTAATGAGGGATTGGCCAATAGTTTCTGACTTCTGCGCTGTGTAGTCATCCTTTCTAATGACTCCTTGTCCATAAAAGCTATCCCTTTTCTGGACCTTCCAAGGCACTTTTCTTCTCAGTTCTTCCAAGTCCAAAGATAAGTCTCCCCAAACATCTATTTCATAACTAACTCCTTCTTCACACACTGTTTTTGTTTCTATCTATTCCCCATTCCTTTTGTTTTCTGTTCCAGTCTCCAGAAGAACTTCCTCTCCTCACTTCCCTTCTTAGTCTGATAGCATCATGATCTGGAGGAAGACTGAGTTAGGAGAGGTTACATGCTCAAGGAATGGAAGAAGGAGAGCATGGAGAGTTGCTCTTCTGGAGCCAGCAGAAGTGATTGATCACAGCACTCTCAACTGCTTGTCTGCCAGCTAAAATGCAGCTCAGGAGAAGAGCTCAGTGGATGTTCCTGCCCTGCCTCAGGTAAGGAGAAAGAAGTTAGCTCAAGTTATAGCTAGCACTGACTAAAACAACCCATCTCAGTTTGCCTGGTACTGGGGTGCACATACATTACTTGATTTCACTATGTCACCTGTGGTGCTGGTGTGGAAACAAAATTTTGGGGATGGCAGTTTCTGATACTGGTGTGGCTGCTGGCAAAGTGCATCTACATGAATTTGGTCGATCTGAACTGGTTTACACACCAGACCTTTACAATTCAGCCTAGATGTCTTTGTGTGCAAATGTTTTCTTACTGGCTTAAAAGTATTTGTATTTTTGGACTAGTTTGGAGTTAAGTATATATATTCAGCTAATAAAAAACAGGTTGAGCTGTAGCGTATTCTCAAACTGAATTGCTGTATTTGATATAAATTCCTACAGCACTATAAATAAATGAAGAAAGAAAAAGTAGCTGAGATTAAATGTGTGAAAGTATGAATGAAGGAATGAAATGAAGACACCTTTTCCAATTTAACAAAGCAATTGATTTAAAATTCATGAGGTGAAATATGTGCCATTCTTGAAATTATAGATTATGTACCAATTTAATCAATAAGGTTGATCACAAATTCTCCTTGAAGGAAGGATTTAAGACTGTGTGAGAATGCATGCTTACCTTCAAGCATACTGGCATTGTTGTTGCTTGAATGCTTACATTAGGCATATTCTTATATGCTGGAACACAGCTGCAGCATGCAGCACTGAGTTTACAACCTGATACTGCTATAACTTTATGTTGTCTTCATCTTAATACAGTAATATAGTAGGGAGATTATTAGTCTGGATAACACAGCCCAAAGCATTCTAATAAAATAACATTTTTATCTCTTCAAACCAAATGAAATTAAATTTATTGTTTAAAAAACATCTGATGGGATTCTTTTATTTCTTAAAAATAACTGATATTATAAAATATTTTACATTCTTTGTATTTTTAAGGCAAGAAGGAATTCTTACTCCATAGAAGAAGCAGCGGATGATTTAGCCAGAATGCAAACCAACCAAAATCACCACAGAGGACAGGAACCCAAATAATCAAATTGTCAAATAAACAAAAATAAAGAGCTAAAAGCATGAGGTTACTATAAGCTATTTTCTATAATAACCCTCCCACTCCTTGAAAGAAGAGAGAAAAATCACTAGTCTCTTTATAGAGTACATCAAATCTCATTTTGTTCTAATGTGTTAAAGTGCACACTGAAAAAGGCAGAGTTGACTCCTGGGGAAATAATGTTAAATCAGTTCAGAAAAACGAAGTTTGGAAAAAGACTTTCATTTTCCTTTTAGTATTGCAACAAATGTATTCATCTGCCTAGATAATCTGGCATTTTAAATAACTTCACTCTTAAGCTCTGTCAATTTGATCTCCCAAGGTTAATTGATTATTTCTACAACAGTCTTGCCAGAAAAGATCAGAGCTCTTACATCGTTCCATTAATCCTTGCTGTTCAGGGAGAGGGTGCAAAATGAGAGTACTACTATTGGCTTAAATCTTTGCAGGTTTCTTATTTCCACCCCCCCCAAAGTTGTATCATGTCTGATTAGTTTCACATCACGGCACTCCATTTCATTAGTTTCACTGACATGGCATTTCAAGTATGGTTCTAATGATGGGAACAGCAAATCTTCTGTCAAGCATCCATTGCTGGTTACCACCCAAGAGCCCTAAACCCCTATTAAAAAGGGTGCTTGAGTCAAGGGTAGGAAAGAAACAGTGAAAATTTGAACTGATTTTCTGGGAGAAAAGGCAAAAAGTTTTGAAACATCGCTCTCCTAAAACTGACATTCAGCATTTTGCTGCGGTAAACAACCATCAGCGTGCGACACAGCCTCTCTGGGCTTTTCGAGAAGAGACAAGCTTTATCAGCAATTGCTGTCGCAGTCCTTCTTTGCGGTGGCATAGGAAACACAATGGGGGATTAACCCTCATGCAAGGCAGTGTGACAACTCATCAGTTGAAAAACAGAACCTGGTCAAACGGCAGCTTTTAAATCAGCATTAAAACCGCTGGCATAGAGAATCCCTTAAAAACAACTAGACAAAAACCCTGCTGTGGTTTGTGGGGAACCTTCATTTATTTGAAATGATGGCAAATTGTGTTTTCCTGTCCGGAAACAAAAATATTTCCAGCCCATCAAAAGACTGGAAATAATCAGAAGACAGAGATGCATTTCTGTTATCAGCCCCTTCTCCTGTTTTTCACCTCTCCTCTCCTCTTCCCTTAAATTTGTCTGGCAGTTACACCTATCAGTGGTTTCCCCTTCCTTTTGTTTTGAATGTGAATGAAGATGTGACTGGCTTAAAGAAAAATTGGTTTAAGACACAGTTATCAGTGGAGGCAAAAGTCTCTGTCAGTGGCACTCTTGTGAATGGAAATTGCAGCGGGTAAAGTTTCCAGCCTGTAGATGGTCAGAGTTTGGCCCTTTGAGAATGTGGGAAGGCTAGCAAGGTGTGCTGTGCTCTCCACTCCTCTTCATTTCCAGGTAAAATCACTGCTGTCTTAAAATCTGAAAAAAGGGGCCACAGCTGTATTTAAGTAACCCTGGAGGTGTCACAATCGGCAGGAATTTATCAGGCTTAGTGTATTAAATGATACAATGAAATACTAATGACCATCTCCCTTTGCAGTGGGTACACTTAGATCAGCAACAGCAAAGTCATTTAAAAAGATCCAGGGCACCAAAATTAAAACATGTATAAATTAAACACATGTGAAGTGCACAATATGTGGCAAATTAATACAGAAAATACTGAGAAATGTGCATCTTCAGGGTTTGCCTGCACACCATGATGTGACAGGTATTATTGCCCTTTGTACAATTATTTAAACCCTGTAGGAATTCCCAGTGTCAGAGTATGTCAGCATACTGTTATTAGACAAGTTTAATTAGGATCTACCCTGCTGCTCCTAACAAGTATTTAATTAACTTCTAGGCAGGGTAATTAGCTTTAGATTGTGGCTGATTTTCTGCCTCACCTTCTGTTGACACTTGCCCTACTGTAAGGCAGCTTGCTTTCCTGACAGTGTAATGGATAGTAGCTTTGGGAAGACTAATATCAAGGCTGACTAGTCTAATAAAAAAAAAAAAANGACAAAATAATGACTACCAGGTCAGGGTCCAGAGGGATTAAAAAAAAAAGCCACTCACCACACAAGCAGACAGAAGAGCTTGGTAATGTGAAATAAGCAATCTGATTTTAAGCATTGGGGAAGAATAGAGAAAAAAGTGTGATATTGAAAAATCAAGCAAAGCAAAAGGACTTAAAAATATTTATTTCATGTATTTCTTTAAACTGGATAAAAGATGAAGCTTAATTCCTATTTACATAGCAGTACAGAGGTGTGCCTGTGCCTTTCTGAAAAAGTCTCTCCAACATAAAGGAATACTTGAATCCCTGCTCTAAAGAAATATGCCTCACTTCCCATCAGCACAATAAAGAATATGCCACAAAGTGAGCATTTAAAACAATTAGCATAGACCAAATGAACCATAGCAAATTGGTCAGGTCACCATTTAACCCGTTGGTGGCTTCTTGAAGAGCTCTGTGATTTCCAAGGGTGTACCTTTTGATATATGGTATGCTATTCTTCTACCCAGTCCTGATATATCATTAAAAATAATGGGACTGCATTCAGTGCCGCAGCTACAAAAATTTTGGGGCTAGAGGGAGGGAGCACTCAGAAATTTAAAACCCTTTCCCTATCATTAGGACAAAAGGGTTATAATTCTCTTGCATTTCGAAAGAAGAATAATTTTTAAAAAGTCTTTTAATTTTTTGCTGAGTGCCCCAGGTGTCAAAGTGTTGGTTCTTCCAAACCTGCCTTTAATAGAAAAATGTCAGCATTGCTCCAAAGCATTTCCTCTTGCAGAAATACTGCTGCTGGGGCAGTATTTCTATCATTGTTAGAGAATGTTCTTCCAGTCGGGCTCAGCCTGACTATTTAGTTTAGCCCAGAAGTACCCAAATAATCACCAAAATATTGTTTGGAGGGTGACCCACATGTTTCACGTACATTTTCATTCTAGCACTTCAGGTGACTTACATGGACTCTTGTTAATTTCACATTTCTCCAGCGGCTCTGCTCTGTGAAGAGGTGGCAGCACCGTGGAGTCAGCTCCACTCCGTGGAGTCAGCAGGGGGAAAAACAGAGTTAGGACTGCAGTCAGTACCACTCCACAGGTGGTCACTGAAGATCCAGTGAGGACGGCATGCTTGAAATTTCTCACTGAGGTTTAGGAACTGTCATCCTCTAAACTGACCATCTCCTTTACAAGAAGGCCAAGGACTGGACTGCAGCTATAATGAGATGGCTAAAATGATATACCTGCATCCCACTTGTTCACAGCCATGAAAAGCACTCTGAGACCACTGAAAGGAGTCACTGAAGGCTTCTAGCAGTCACTCAAACTAACAACCATAATTTTGGACAATTTTAACAATAGGTAACTTCCTGTTTGGCGAATAATAACATTAAAATAAATTCTGAAATAGATATTTCGGTTGCGGGTTTTTTTGTTTGGTTTGTGGGTTTTTTTGGTGGTGTTTTTGAGGTTGCAAAGTTTGTACTTCTATCATCAGCAGAGAAAACAGACCTCTTGCATCTGAAATAGGGTTAACTAGGAAATGTCTCAGCTGACTGTAGTCTTCCTTTTATGCAGAACTCTGATTTTACGCTGTTCTGTAAAAGAAAAGTGCAGCTGGAGTTAGGTTCAGGACCCTGGGAGAAACTTGCGGCACTTTGTATGTGTTACAGAAAACTCTGTGGAGTAAGCCGTTATTCATTCTTCTCTCTCATACAAGTAGGTCTATTAAGAAAAAAGTAAGAACAGGACAAACTAGTCAAAGTGTTCAAGAATTACTAAGGGTACACAGATCACACTTTCCCTTTCCTGGGCTGTTCAAGTGCACTTGCTAAAAAGATTTTAAGGGTGTTATATCAGACTTTGACAATGAAATTGCTGAAGGAATTTTAATATCTTGTGGTGGGTTGACCCTGGCTGGATTCCAGGTACCCACCCAAGCCTCTCTATCACTATTCTCCTAAGCTGGATAGGGAAAGAAAATATGACAAAAGGCTCGTGGATCGAGAGGGAGAGTCACCTACCAGTTACTGTCATTGGCAAAACAAACTTGACTTGGGGAAATTAGTTGAATTTATTACAAATCCAATCAGAGTAGGATAATGAGAAATAAAACAAAATCTTAAAAACACTTTCCTCCCACCTCTGCCTTCTTCCTGGGCTTAACTTTGCTCACAGTTCTCTGCCTTCTACCTCCTGCAGTGCAGGGGGACAGGGAATGGGGGCTGTGGTCAGTGTCTCTGTTGCTCTTTCCTCCTCATCCTTCCCTTGCTCCATTGTGGAGTCCCTCTACAAACGTCTCCAATGTGAGCCCTTCCCATGGACTGCAGTTCTTCACAAATTGTTCCAACATGGGTCTTCCCCAGGGCACAGTCCTTCAGGAACTGCTCCAGCGGAGGTCCTCCATGGGGTCATAGGTCCTGCCATCAAACCTGCTCAGCATGGGCTCTTCTCTGCATGGGTCTACATGTCCTGTTAGGAGCCTGCTCCAGCATGAGCTTCCCATGGGATTACAGCCCTCTTTTTGCATCCACCTGCTCTGGTGTGGGGTCCTTCACAGACTGCAGGTGGATCTCTGCTTTGACATGGACCTCTATGAGCTTGCAGACACACAGCCTGCCTTACCATGGTCTTCACCACGGACTGAAGGGGAATCTCTGCTCCAGCACCTAGAACACCTCCTTCCCCTTCCTTTGCCACTGACCTTGTTATCTGCAGAATTGTTGCTCTCATATATCCTTGCTTCTCTCTCCAGCTGCAGCTACACAACAACTTTTTGTCTTAAATTTGTTATTCCAGATGTGCTTCCACTGTTGCTGATGGGCTTGGCCTTAGCCAGTGCCAGGCCTGACTTGGAGATGGCTGGAATTGGCTCCCCTGGACATGAGGAAGGTTCTAGCAGCTTCTTACAGAAGCCACACCGTCTGTAGCCCACCCACTATGAAGACCTTGCCATGCAAACCCAATACATGTCTATTTCCCTATCTTTAGGATGCTTGCAGCACCACAGCCTGAGACAGAAATTCATATTGTCTGCCTGGAAGCACCTATGTCACTGCATAGAGGTAGCAAACCTTGAAGATCCTCAAAGTTTTGCAGGATCTGCACTTTGATAGAGCTACCCATTGGATGTCTCCACACCCTAGCTGCCCAGAAAGGCAAGCTGAGTTATTTGACTGTCAGCTCTAGTGTGCGCTAGTACCAGGCACCTGTACCGTGACTGATGCTAGTACTCATGTCTTTATTAGACTCTTTATTCAGTTTATATAGCAAGGTTTTGGTGTTGGAGTGTCCCAATGTCAGAGACAGTCCAGTCACCTTCAAAATGTCTTTTGTTTTTAAATTGCCTTTATCTCAACCTGCATGTTTAGTGTTGTTCGTTCATTTATTTATTTTTGTTTGTTGTTGTTGCTTTTTGTTTGGTTTGTTCAGGGTTTTGGTTTATTTTTTTTGGGGGGGGGGTTATGTTTTATTTTCCCTCTATTTTACTTTCTCTCCTGTCATGCTGATTAAGGGGAGTAATGTAGCAGCTTGCTGGGAATCTGGCATTCAGCCAAGGTAAACCTACAAGAACTTCCCAGGGCAATGACTACTCTTGGAGAAGTGGAAGAGGACCTCGAGGTTGTGCCATCATTTCTTCAGTCCAGATTTTAGGAGAAAGAGAAAGAAGCAGCAAGAGAAGCTAGTCACACACTGACACACTTTTTCATATGTCTGTGCAAATGATAAAGGAATATTGGTTCAGTCTTCAGAACAATCATAAAAACTGTTCTTTAAAAATACTTCACTTTAAAAATAAATCTATATGCTTCAGTGAACATTTTTGAATGCAGACCTCAACACAGAAGAATGTCAATGAGCAATATGACCTAATAGATGAAATAATTAATTCTCTAATTTCTGTCACAGAATCATAGAACATGCTGAGCTGGAAAGAACCCAAAAGGATTGTTGAATCCGACTCCCAGCCCAGCAGAGGGCCATCCCGAAGAATCACACTCTGCCTGAGAGTGTTGACCCAACACTCCTTGAACTCTGTCAGGCTTGGTGCTGTGACCACTTCCCTGTGGAGCCTGTTCCAGTGCCCAGCTACCCTGTGGGTGAAAAACCTTTTCCTGATATCCAACCTAAACCTCCCCTGACACAATTCAAACCATTCCCTCAGGCCTTGTCACTGGTTACTCCAGAGAAGAGATCAATGTCTCTGTCCCCTCCTCTTCGCCTCACGAGGAAGCTGTAACTGCAATGACGTCTCCCCTCAGTCTCCTCCAGGCTGAACAAATCAAGTGACCTCAGCCCATACTGCTTCCCCTCAAGGCCCTTCACCATCTTTGTTGCCTCCTTTGGACACTCTCTAATAGTTCATTGCCTTTTTTATACAGTGGCACCAAAAAACGCCCCCAGCACTGGAGGTGAGGCTGCCCCAGTGCAGAGCAGAGCAGGACAATCCCCTCCCTTGCCCACCTGTCCATGCTGTGCCTGATGCCCCCAGGACAGGGTTGGCCCTCCTGGCTGCCAGGGCACTGCTGGCTCACGTTCAACTTGCCACTGACCAGAACCCCCAGGTCCCTTTCCCTGGCACTGCTCTGCAGCCTCTCATTCCCCAGTCCTCCATGATGTCATTTTCTGTCTGCTGAATACCCATTATATGTTTTCTAGTGGAATTCTCATAAGTAAGAGATGGATGGATCTTTCATAGAAGACAGAGATGTTAGAGTATTTAATGAAACTGATTAGCATGGTTACCAACAATGACTAGGAAAGAGACTTTTTTTTTGTAACTGAATTCCTTTTATTTTTTATAGTTCTGCATGTAAGAATTGCATACCCAGAGGAACTTCTGGATAGCATGATGATGGATCTCTGCCTGTAGGGCTTGTAGAGAAGACAGGCAGCTAATATGCTACGGTTTCTATGTATAGTATAGTTCTCAAACCAAATGGCTACTCCTGTTGTCTATCAAACATTTCAAAGTAGATAAATGTACGTGGGTCAGTGTTCATGATCATACATGTCTATAATCAAGATGAATTGCAGAACTTAAATGAGGCCGGTTAAACATTTAATTTAATTCTTTCTCGAGAACATGAAATGCTCAATTTATCTCATAACCTCCTTGGCTGTAGCTATCAGGAGCACTAATCACACCACTGTGGGATTAGAGAGAATTGGCTGTTTCTCCTTGCCTCATAAGACTCCAGAGGTGTGATTATCTCATGGTTACCACACCCCTGTTGTGTCTCACTGCTTCAGTGAAATAAATGAACTGTTAAATTGACAGTTATAAATTAAGTTCCCGCTGACCAGCTGACTTTGTGGCTTTTTGAAAAAAAAAAAAAAAGAAAAGAATAGAGAGATATATTAGAAAATAGTCATTCAAAAAAAATTGTTTTCTAATTATTTTGTGGCTTGTTTCCTCCTGAACTTGTGGTATGAAACTAGCATGATAGAGAACTGTCCTCTGCTCTGTGTTCCTTGTCAAGAAATCTGATATATAGGAACTTGGAAAGCTCAGCATGAACAAGCAGAAAAACTAAGCAAAAAAAAATGACTGCTAGCTGTCAAAAAAAAAGTCATTATATAGAGTGTATTAGTAGTTCAAATGCATCAGTCACAGGAGACTGTTTGTCAGGTTACATCTCACCCAGAGCAATGTATTTGGCTTTTATCCTTGTGACAAATGATTTCTCAACTTCTGTACTGCTGGCAACCTGCCAAGAGACTAAAGTGACTGTAATACGCCCCCCCTGCCACTGCTGTCTCACCCAGCAGTGGCTTCAGCTAGAAAGCTCACTCTGTCCTCACGTGTGCACATGTACGTGGCCTGGCCACAGGAATCCCATGGCCCAGCTCAGGGGACGGAGCAGCAGCTCCCACAGGAACCATCCAGTTGTGCTGTTAACTGAAAAACGGTGCATAGGGAGGAAAAGAACAAATGCGTTTTCCTTTTCTCTCTCATTAACTGTGCCGGTATTCATCAGTTTTGTACTTTTTTTCCCTAGATGCTGCAGATAACTGAAGGACAGTTTGCCAGAGGAGACATTTTCTCTTGATTTTCATACACAAAACCTGTGCTTGCAGCTTGGTCACTGCTGTTTCTGAAGTCCACAGGAGTTGCACCTTGTTCAGGAAGGCACATTAAAGCCTCCTTTACATGGATATGCTCACTCTTAAGATGTGTTTTTCGCCTTTTAAGTGGTTCTTGTCCTTTTTCTGGGAACCACTCCTCGAATTGTGAGTACACAATTGGACCATTCCAGCAGAGGCAAGGTAATGCCAGCTTCAGTATTAGCCTGCTCTGTGCACTCCTACCCAGTTTTCCAAAGATGGCAGTTTTGGCGATCTGCTGGAAACTCAATTTTGCTTTCATTATCCATCCTACCCTACAGCTATTTTCCACATCGTTTTTCCTCGCACTTTTTTCTTCTCCTTTTTGACTCATTCTGGGTTGTCATCTACAACACTATCTGCAGTATGACCTTATAAATATTGTTTAGGCAGCAGGCTGCTTTCTGTCCAAGAACTGTCACAGAAATGTCACTTGACAGAGTTTGATCAGCCTCCCAGGTTTAATTCATAACAGAATGGGCTTATTTTATGGACAAATTCAGATCCTTTCCTCCTTTAATAGACAAATGCTCATTTGCTTGTGGCATTTGCAGGCCACTTGCAGAGTAATGTGATTATCAAATGAGAGGAAATGACATGCATTTCATGAGTATGTTATGCCGACAAAGCAATGTAAAAAGGTTCTGCTGTACATCATAAGGTGGAGTTGTGTCTGCTCTATAATCAGTTATATGGGCATCTTTCAGCAGAGCTGAGAATCTGGTGTAGTGGGCAAAAAGGCCTATCTGCCTATGGAGCTGTGGTTCTCTACAAAGTGTCTACCAGTAAAGTGTCTGGGCACTCCCTGGGATTTACCATGGAAAACAGACTCCAAAAGATCTAGTTAAGGGAAATGGGCATTGCATAAAAATTTGCAGATCTCAATTTCCACTTAAAGTAATGTGTAGAGAGACGTTTTATTGACCAGGAGTTTGGACAACTTATGTTTTGCTTAATTAGCCTAACAAAGGCCTAGAAAAGGCCTGCAGAAGCCTGCAAGGGCTTGTGCCCTTGAGGTTACCTTGAAGGGACAGAGCCATGGGAGTGGGAGAAGCCTGGATTCTGTCCTGCCTGTCTGTGATTTATGCCAATAGTAGAATAGTTTAGAGACAAGTCGAGAAACTGTAACCAATTAGATAGACTATTCTCCAACAAAGAATGTAAACTATTTTATCATATATAAGAAACAAATGCGATGAATAAAGCAGAATACGCCATGAAACTGCATCAGTAAGAGTGACGTTATTCAAACCTGGCTTCTCAATTTCGGGACCCCACAACAGTTATGTTCTGCTGTTAACTTTTCCTTTTCTCCTGCAAAGCTTGTTGGTTTTGCTTGGGTTCTCATTTTTACTCTATCTCCTCAGTTAAAACATAAAATTTAAAGTGATTTGTTTGGGTTTTTTTGCCCTTTTCATAGCAAAAACTGTATTATGTGTCTTTTAGGTAGCACACAGCAAGTACTGCTACATGTATTTATGAACTCTTTGTACACATGCATTTTTCTGAAGCCAAGACAAATGTATCCAGCACCAGTCATGGCACTGAGCTAAAATATTTAAATGCAGCTTTTGCTTGTTGACATATCTCTGAAATATGAAAAATATTGTACCGTTGAAGCAGAAAATGCTATTATTATTTATTTTTAAAGAGAAAGATATGTCTGTAAAAATTAGTTTGCTACTACCATGAGTTTTAAAAAAGGATATTGATTTTAAATACTTGATATGATCAACATCTGATTGAGATGCTATAGAAATAAATGACATTTTGTTGTTTATTGTGGGAGATAATTGCACAGAAAGCATTTTATTTCTTTTCTTTCCTTTACCCCCATTTTGTCTGTTCTATTCATCAGACATATGAAAAACCCCCAAACCTAGGGGAAATCGTAAAGTTTTCCTATTGCAAGCAGAATAGCTGTTTTCCATGTCTGCACATTTTTATCCCATCCCACTAAGGCAAAGTGTGTTATATTCCTCCTAGCAGTCCCAAACTTATGGCAATATCTTGCTGATAGACAGTTTCCAAAATGTGCTGCTGATCCAAATTTATTGCATCTAAAATCAGGCTTTTATCTCTGGAAGTCTCTAAAGCAATCTTAAGGAGAGTGGCTTTACCAAGCTAAAATGGTCCTTTTAGAATGTTATTTTGTCTTTTATATTTCCACTTATATTGTAAGGTTAAGTGAGATTCTCAGATGATCTTATGACTCCAAGAGCTAGAATACAAGGAGACTCCTCAGTATTGGAAGGCATGGGATACCACTGTAAAAGCTGTTGATGTTGAGTCAGTTTAAAAATTGGCACTGGGAATAGAAATGGGTTGGCAGAGGAAAACCCCACTAAGTAGTTTCTTCTCTTTCGTGTCCAGATTTTGATTAACCCTTAACAACCAGGATGTCATTATTTCTGCATGAGAGAACATCCTTGGACTTAGGGAACACTGAATTAATTTTGTTTTGATGCCATGACTCTTCTCTATTAACATTTAATTTCTGCTTCTGAAATGATACACAGTCAAAAGAGTTTGATGCCTGATCTGGTCTATTTAAAAAAAAACAAACAAAAACCAGAACGAAATGAAAAGGAACATTTCTGTGTAGAAGTGTTCTCACATCTCTCACATATGTATGTGAATACATATGTGAATATGTACGTGAACGCACACACTGTATTTC
Organism: Bombycilla garrulus; assembly: GCA_013400315.1. Lineage (NCBI taxonomy): Eukaryota > Metazoa > Chordata > Aves > Passeriformes > Bombycillidae > Bombycilla > Bombycilla garrulus. The sequence continues at coordinate 144,890 of VXBU01006348.1, forward strand.
ACATATTTAAGCTTGCCAGTATTCAAATCTTCAATGAGACGTTGGAACAGTTTACTAAAGTAGAAGACTACCTGGCAGCTTTTAATGGAAGTTAAGAAAGTGAATTCTCTGCTGAATGCTTGCTTTTGTAGGTTTTCCCTGTGGATGCAATAACTGATTTTGCCAGACATTATGGCTGCCAAACAGCTCATGAGACTGATGGATTGGAACCTGCTTAAATCCCAAGTTCATCTTTGGAGAGCTCATCCTCAGACTGGAACTGGGAACATTACAGGAGGCCTTGCAGAGATACAGAAGAAAAGTGGTGGTAAAATCACCAAGTGTGCCTGTGTGCTTGGGGCTTACCAAGTGGTGAAGAGAAGCAGCTCACAGACAGTGAAAATGAAAAAGGAGCTACCTTCACCTTACCAAAAGGAAAAGAAAAAGGAAAATGAAAATAATTTCTTTCAGTGTAGGTGGGACCCACTGAATGAGGAGAAAAATACATATGGATTGGTGGTATATTTTGGTAACCTTTTGTCATCAAGACCTTGATCTTGACGTGGCATAAGATTGTCTTTTAAAGATGTATATATTATATGTGACCTGCTGAACGGTGAAATGGTTATCGCTGTGGTTATTTGATGCAACAGTTTTCCCTCTCTGCTCCTCAGACTTCTCTGACATTATCTGAGGGACAGCACTTTGCATCTGCTCTGTGCAGGACTGCAATGTTAAGTACAAATTGGAAAATAATTGCATGGATAAAATCTGCAGATAAGTGTAGCAGAGGGTTCACAGTCATTCAATTGCTAACAGTCCCTCACCTTATCTCCGAGAGTGTCAGGCATAACCTCCCATGGTGTTGTACTGGAAAAAATGCCACTGTCTTGGGGAAATTTCTTTCAGAGTTGACACATGGATGAAATATCCACCAGTCAGGGGAGCTGCTGGAGATGGGAACAGTGGAGCAATTGGTGTTTGAGAAGGCCTCTCTGGCAGTGGATGGGAGCAAGTTCTGCCCTCAGGGGCTGCCTCAGGGATGTGGGAGGCTGGGACAATTGCATACTTCCAGTGCATGCTGTGACAAATAGTTCCAGAGATTGATTTTGGTGCGAAAGGCCTGACTTATGCTGTTTACACCTCTGTTAAACACGGCAGCTCAGTTTAAACCACAGGAATTAGTCAGCAGAAACCACATATTCTCTTGGAGCATAATTATCTTAATATTTCAAATTAGCACCGGGAGAGAAAGACCAGAATGCTTTGCAATTACCTTCTTTTTTTCTTTACTTAAAAAGAAAAAAAACCCCATAAATAATTAGAAATAATGAGTTATTAAATTCTGTGTGAAGTCCTGACTCCATGGAAGATGGCTGTAGCTTTGCCACCAACGTCACTGAGATAGGATCTCCTCACTAATATCTGGTCCTTATTTTACACTTCTACTTTGCTATAACTTGTAGAAATGAATCTTATGGTTATTAGGTTAAATTTACAACTTTTCCAGTTGCAGAAGTGTTTTAGGACATGTAGCTATCCTGGTCTGCTTATCACTATATTTTCTGAGAGTAATTATCCCTTGAGGAATTAATTAGAAGTTTATCCCCATATACTCACACACACACACACATAGATGTAGCTGAGCTGGTTTTCTGTACAACTATAACTTTTTACTGAGCAGTGAAGAACTTAAAAGGTGTTTTAAGCAGCAGATAATGTTATCAAAAAAAGCTTCAAATTTTTAATTGTTAATTAATTGGTGTTGTCTGATTAGTACTGAAGAGTAAAGGACTGTGTGAAAATTCGGAACCATTTTGGATCTTTTAGTGATCTCACTGGTCACACAGTAATTAAAACATGAGATGTCTGTGAAACCACTCTATAAGATCTTGAAGAAGTTACAAACTTAATGTTTTACTCTTACTGATATTTTAACTTTAGTAAGCCTTCTTGTCTTTTAGGACAGATGCTACAAAAGAAGCATGAAGACACGCTATCTCATTTCTGTGTAATTTGCTAAATTTACAGGGAGACGGAAAACTCAACTCAGGGCAAAATATATAAAAAATGCTTATGGTAAAATTATTTGTATCCCTCTCTTCCCCCTGCCCCCCAACCCCTCCTTGCTAGAGACAATGCTAAGAATAAATTTCATTATATGATTTCTTGCTGGATAATGTGAATCACATCTGCCATGTATCTCATGTAAGAAACTCCAGGTGACTCTTCTCAAATGAATCAACCTGTATGTCATGTTCACAGCTCTCCTGATTTAGGTATTGCAGTCCATAGAGGATTAAACTGTGATCAAATGTATACATTTCTGTAACCAGCCATTTTAAATTCCCTGAATTGGTGCATTCTACATAAATAAAAGGACCTGATTTTGTGCTTTGAAATCAGTCCTTTCCCTTCTGCTTGCTGCACAATGCCATCTGACTTCTTAAAAATTGACTGATCCTTTTTCTTCATCTGCACCTGCTCTCCTTCAGAAATATCACTTAGGGAAATCTTGGGCTAGTTCTGTCTGCTATGACGTTAGCTTTGCCTTCAAGAGCAAGGAAGATGTGAGGTGAAAAAAAAAAAAAAATGAATGTGTAATCCAAAACAAGGAGAGGGAAGTGATTCATTTGAACAATCAGTGCATTTCAATTTCATTTGACAAAAGAATGAAAAGGCTCCTAGACCAGTGTGTTGGCAAATTCCTTGCAAATAGACACATTAGCTGCTATCATCAGCCTACACAGGCTGTACACTTGCACTACCAAACCACTTAAGTAGGTGCTTTACTGCATGTTTTTTATTGTTTTACCTACTTTGTTGAGACAATTCAGATGTGTAAGTTTAAAGATCCATGTAATTGCTTTGGACTGGAGCTGTATAAAGCAAATATATTTTCTGTGATATAAGAAAATTCAGGCTACATCATCCCCAGCGTTCTTTAGCTGGAGTGATATTTGAAATCTGCTGTACCAAGAAAGCTCTACTGGTTACAAATTCATGGAGAATAAGGGACAGAAAGGCACGAAGATAGAGGGGAAGGCACCATTAAGCGACAATTGAGATCGGACAATGTCACGCTCTCTCCAGGTCTCCATCAAGACTGCTTGAATCACCACCCCTTCTGACTTTAAAGGATGGGTAACATATGTCAAATTTCTAGGTGATAAAATAACATGATAAAATTTCTTTAATGGAAGGGAATTTATTATTTGAAGCTTAAAATAAATCTGTCACTTATTTTTCCACTATTTAATATTGTTGCAAGGTATTACTTCAAAAGTAAACCTTTTCGCCAGGATTTCTCCTACAACTTTTTCTAGGAATCGTCTCACTGTTATAAAGGTTTGGTCTGTGTCTGTGTTTAGTATCTGTTTTCTGGAATTGCTCAGGTAAAGGGGGAAAGTGCTGTGTGCAGAGGTGAGACACCTCTGGGTTGCCTCAGATTCTTGCAGTTTCACCTGGGAGGAAGAAGGAGACTGGATTTTCACTGAAACAGATAATTCCAAAGCGTTTACACTCGACCAGCCATGCCTATCACAGCCAAGACTGAACTGTATAACTGTTTCCCAAGAAATTCCAGGACTAAGGACTTCACACTCCAGACCTTTTCTTGAAAGCCAGATCTCTGGAGGTTAGGCAAGTGAATATGGAAGCCAAATCAAGAGGCAGAACTGCCTTGGTGCAATGTGTGAGTTATGAAGAAATGCTTTCCCAAAGGATCTTGTGGGAATAGAGAGAGTGAGAAGGTGGACAAGGATGATAGGAACGAGGCTTTGTACAAGAAGAGGTTAAATAGGCTAGAGCTCTTTTGCTTGAGAAAGAGATGATTCAAGATGTTTACAGATATTGAGTGAAATAAAGAAGCTGAATGGAAAATTATTATTCTCTGTTTCTTTTTATACATGAGCTAGAAAGAAACAAATAGAAGGTCAGGGAATAAGTTCAAAGTAAGCAAGGAAGAAATTAATTGTAGAATTAACTAGCAGAGCAAAAGAATGGAATGCACAAAATATGTAGTTATGCAAAAGGTCTTTGGCTTCAAGGATTAGATAAGATCACGAAAGGATAATTTGTCATGGGGAACTACATTTGAGAATACCTCCTCTGCCTTAAGATGTCTCTGAGCCTGTGATTTCTGAGAGGTATGAGGACATGAACTCTGTAAGTTCCCCTGGCCTTAGAAAGAAAGGGCTGCAGGAAAAGGAAAATAAGGAGAAAACAGTGGAATTGACAGATGAGAAAATGGAAGGTGCAGATCACAGCTCAAAAGTGTGCAACTGGGGAACTTGAAGGAGGCTTGATAGTTCCCACTGCTCCCTGAACATATATGAGGTAGAATGGATGTTACCCTGTCTGCAGGCCCATTAAGAAAAGGGAGCAGAAACTGGTGTTCCCCAAACTTCCTTCTGCTGATGGTGTGAAAGGCCAGCTTGTCTGAGGCCAGGAGGAAGTGATGGGATGGTCTTGGGGACTTGTTTGGTCTTGGAGAGGGAGAAGGGTAAGAGGTTTGGGAAGACAGTTAGTGTTGGAAGCAGGGTCCTGGGCCTCAGAGTCCCTCAGGCTGATCCAGTACAGCTGGTTTTAATCACTGCACCTGCAGTGGCACTGCTCTAGCTGTGATGCTTTTGATATGGTGATGAGGTGCCTTCAGGAAAGCAGTGATGAAAGTTTGTCAGAAAAAACAAAGAATCAAGAGAATTTAGGAGTATAGCTGAAAGCTGACTCTATCCCTTTAAACAGACTTTTACATTCTCTAAATAATACATTAATAAACAAAATATGTCATTTCACGAGATGATGTAATGTGGGGTTAGTCTTGTATTAAAATGACATATTTGCTCTACTATAATTTATGTTTTCTTTTTTCTAATTTCACAAGAACATTTATCTCTGCTCTCTCTGAGTTAATTCTCAAGATCGTTATCCTTCTGGTAAAAAAAGAATCCTTTTTGTTCTTTCCTCCCATAGTAACATGTTCCTGCTGCATTCCTGAGCAAGGACCATTCACTCAGAACTTCTCCATCCTCCTGTTGTCGGGGATCAGGCCAGAGACACACAGAAAGATGGAGCTGTACTACCATGCATGTAAAAAATGATTTTACTTGATAAGTGTGAAATTACATCTAATTACAAAGTTAATGTAAGTGAATGTAATCAGATACTTACAATGGGTAATGACATGATATTTACAACTTATAATGATCTTGTTATTATACTGTATATAATGATATTATCAAAATTCCTTCTGAAGTTTTCTCCTTTTTAATTGGCCCTTTCATATAAAGGAAATTCTTTTAAATGCTTTATAATATTCTGTATGAATTCTTTAAAGTCAAACATATAGGTTTAAAGCTTTATTAAAGCCTTGGTAATATCATGGCTATTTACTCTTTTAGGTTTTTTTAGTGAAAATAGAAAAATGCAACAGCTCTTTTTAAGGTGTGGGGCAAGAAAGCCTTTGAAAAAGTCTGATTTCCATTCTTTTTATTGTACACCACTTGAAGAAGTGAGCAGAATTGTTAATAGGAGGCAGCATGTGGGCAAAACCTTACCTTAGGTAGCAAATGACCTTGGAGCTATTCTCTTGGGTAAGTCATTTTACGTTTTTATGCCTTGGTTTCCCTATCTGTAAATGGGCAATGATATTTCATTTCATCTTTAAAGTATGTCATAATATACAAATGAAAACCAACAAATATCACATGGGAAGGAAATTAAGAATTCACAGAAGCAATGGAGACAGATTTTAATTGGAATGAAGGCGCTCCACTTTAGTAAACACCAGCCTTGCCTAATTTATGAATATTGGTGCATGTCCCCTACCCCCTTCACACAAAGCTCAGATAATTGGTCTTTGTTCAGGGAACTGCCTATGGGTTGGAATAACAGCAGGAGCTCCCTTTTTGAGTGCTTTGGGCCCAGCTCCAAAGGTCCTCTCAATACTGGTATATTCAAGGCTGCTGCAAACACGAGGCCTGATTCATGTCACCCACGTTACACCACTTCTATGCCAGCATAATTCCATTTAAAGTGATGGACTTGCTCATGCAGCATAATACTGAAGTAATTCACCTGATTTTAGTGAAATTACTCTGGCATAGAACTGGAGTCAAACAAGGACTGATTGGAGGCTGTAGGGCTTGAATTTTAATTGTTTTCTGAAGTCTCCTGGGTATAAAATGCTGTATTCTGACCTGTCAGCATTTGACACCTTCTCTGCATGGAAGCAAATGACCCCAGTAAGAAGGCCAGTGCTTTAATCCTTCTCACCACTGCCTCATGGTCTCTTTTTTATGTTAGGATCAAAAGGGCCAAAAAGTGGCTGCTAAGCTTACTGACACACATGAGAATCGTCCAACAGGCCAAGTCTCCTTTTTCTTTACTCTGGCCAGTAAGCCTGGGGCAGTTAGAATATAGTTGAGGCTCCATCAGAAAGCCTCTATCCAAGTCAAAGACCACACTGAGCTCCAGAACAGACAGCATCAGTAAACAGCTGTCCTTTGAATCCAGAAGTGGAGTTCTAAGTCCATGGGAAGCATGGCTGTCCCTCAGTGCCTTTCCATTGATAATGACACAAAGAAGTCATACAGAAGCTCTGGCTTTTCATCATTTTACACCTTCACTGTAGTGTAAAAAGGGGGCCTGCCATGTAACACAGCCTGTGCTGGAGATGTAATTGGCTCAAGTAGTTAAAAAGGGAGCAAGATAGAGATAGAGGCTAGAGAAAGCAGAGGTGCTTAACTTAACCAGCGTGGGATGTCCAAAGCAGAGGTGGTTGCCCACGAACAGATGAAGAGATACCTCTGGCTACGTGTGGCTGACTAACAATAACTTGCATAAGGCTGACATTGCCATGCAAAGCATGAGTGGGTGCAGCATTAAAAGGGAAGGAGGTCTAGGTATGGCCATCATCATTCTGGGATTGTGTCTGGGTGATCATTAAGTTGCCTCATCCATTAGACCTTTTTCAGCAAAGGAGAAAGCATGCTTATGAGAATGGAAGGGCTTAAACCACTGGATATTACAGATTTAAATCCTTGTAGAAGCTAAGAATCAGGGATTATTTCTGCATACAGAAGTGGATATGAAAGATGAAAACAGAAAGAGAATACAGAGATGTTTTATCGTCACAAAAGGACAGAAGGTAAAAAATAAGACAGATGCTCAGCAGAAATAGTGTTTGAAACACTAGGTTTGCTTGTTTGCTTGCACTTGGGGTTTTTTTAACCATTAATTTGGAGCAATAGTGGAAGAAAAATATTAAATTAAAAAATGTTAAATTGGATTCTGAGGACAGAACACTTTGCAAGAAGGTTGCAAATTTTCAGATACTCTCTTATGTCAAACACCAGTTTGAATCCAGGTAAATTGTGGAGTCAGCTGCAATACACTACCAGAAACACTGCAACAGAAAAATGTTCTCATGATCTCAGATCTCAGATCTCATGTTGCTGTTGTTCAAGGAAACAGTATTAATTCTAATGAACAACAGAAGAATGCTTGTATGCAACCCAGGGAACACAAGATCTCCTGTAATTCATAATTTCTCCACCAGTAATAAACTGTAGTTTCTATAGTTTGGCACTCACAGCAGGATATTAAAGCAGCAGGCTCCATCAAGTTGATGGTACATTTGATCACAATGTACCTTCTTCTCAGGAAGGCAGGAGAGCTGGCAATGCTGCCCTCGTTTAGCAGCCCAAGATAAGAAATGCCTGAATAAAGGATATGCCAAGAAGGCAGACCATGTTTTATACAGAGTCGCCATGTGTATCCTCTGAGACTTCTGAGGTGCAGATATAGTCACTGAAAATAAGACAGTGCCTTCTTTGATGACTGAGGATATTATTACTTGGTTTATCCATTGTGCAAGGGTCCACTGCTATAATGTTCAAAATTATTTCCACAATGGGAGGCTATACTATCTTCTTCACATTTTAGTGTGAACATAGAGAGTTTCCATTTGTTCAATGAGAGGAGGTCATTAAGAAATATGCAAAAGAAAGGATGAAAAAGAGTGAAGTAATTCACAGGAATGATAATTCCATATTTTCTACACATCTGTGGAAGCCTGAGCATCTTTGAAAGGTTTAAGACACCAAGATGCAGTGTGCTCTGTTGACCATGAAAAAAAAAAAAAGAAGAAAGATTAAAACAAACCTGAGTACTGTCCTACATTTCCTAAAGGTATATTATCCTAGATTATGAATCATATTAGAATGGAGCTAAAGTCAGCACTATTTCAAAATCAGAAGTTCACAACACTTGTGAGAATCTGACAGGTCTGCAAAGGGATACAAATGGAATACATTCACCCAGATAGCCAGTTCCAGGAACTCAAAAGGTCCCACTGGTTCATTTGTGAACACAAGATGAGCATCCAGTTTGACCAGGAGGAAAGTCACATGACTGAAGGTGTGAACTGCTACCAGCAGCAGATTAGGCACAGCGCCTCTCTATGCATTTATCAGCTGCTTAGGTCGGGCTCTGAACATCAAAAATATCCATTCAAGCAGTTAGAAAGCTAAACACTGGTACTGGCATCAAAGCAAGGAGTAATGAGAACTGAGGGGATGTTGTCCTAAGGCAGTTACAGAAGCAAGAGCAGTGGACATGGTGAAGAGTGCTTGAGGGATGGCTCAAGAGAAGACCATGCAGATCCTCTTTGAAGAATAACTTCAACTGTTGTTACAGCTTCCAGGAAAGTCTTTCAAGAAAGATGGTAAATAATGGAAAAGGAAACAAAATTCAGAGGGAGACAGTGCCTAGCATAACAGATTTTCTACCAAAAAAAAAGTGTTGGCCCTCACCCACTCAGAAGTATGAGGCTGAAGAGAAATTATGGGCAGAATTCTTCAGGACGGAGCTAGCAATAACGTGTTCAGTATTTTCTTTGATGGACAATCACAAGAAGTGGGAGCGAGTTACCATGTTTTTTGGCAGAAAACCAATGTCGGGGAGAAAGCTTACTTAGGTTACAGCCTAAATCAGATTAATTCCTAGGGACAGGATGAAGTCTAACTGGAACACTGCAAGACCATATGCACAATGCATACAAATAACCAGATTTTCTTAGCTATATAGTGAGGAGCCAGACCTGTTAGAAGCAGAGGTGATTTCTATTCAGTTACAAGGGAGTCTTGTATAGAAGGGAGGGTATATGGAAAGCCTTTAAGTAAGTCACCTTTATGATGCAACCAATAAAAAAAAAGACTACTATTATTTTACCTGTACGGTTATAGGTTTTGAGTAGAGATGGAAATGATGAATGTAATTGAACAAGATACTTCTGTGATAAAGAACCAAAGTTAAATGACCTGAGTTCAAGTCTTAGCAGATACAGAGGTTTTCTGCAGTAATCAGTAAAGGACAGCCTCCTTTGCAAGAGGAAAAAAAGAGCTTTGTTTGTTTAGCCAAAGAAAACAAAGGTCGAGAGAGGGAATTATTGTGCTCTACATATATGTCAAGAGAATAAGCATCAGAGAAGAGGGAAAGTATTTAACTAAAGAACAATATTGACATAAGAATAAAAGGCAGTAAACTAGCTAGGAATACACTTACGCTAGAAATTAGAAAACACTTGGAAAGACCCATCACACCCACATGACTTGAGAACAATCTTCCAAAAGCTGTCTGGGCAAAATATCCCAGACACTTTGCAGATAGAGACAGTGATCTGTTCATGCAATAAGATTTGCAATGCAATCAACTGTGAAAAGAGGAATTTCATTTGATGGTTCTGAAGGCATCTTTGAATCCGGTGCTAAAACATAGATGCCCTATGTTAATATCTAATTCTATGCCTCAGCTTTATAATTTGATAATACACAATATTTAAATTCTGTTTGTATAAAGAATACATAAAATTTTGCACATATGCTGTAGTAGTTATGATATAAAATTGTTCATAGCAGGGTTTTTAAAAACTAGTGTCTGTGCCTCACAAAAACTGACTACAGTTTCCAGAACCCCTGAAAATCTAATACAATGGTTTGTTCACTCCTACGATTCTCTCTTAAAATTAATGGGTTTAGAACTAAAAATCACTACAACAAGAATAAAGATTGACAAGCTGATGTCACTTAGCATTTGATATCTTCAGTATCATATTGTTCAGGACGCTAAGCTTGCAGGTGGTAGATACAAAAATACCAAATCCCAGCTAAAGGGAGCCACCTTCACATTCAGATTTAGTTCATTCTCAGCAAATAAAGCTTGATTCTAATCCTTCATAACAATCATGTGTAAGTAGAGACTACTTTATACAGAAAAGACAGACTTGGCCATTTACTGCAAATCTATGCTTTTCTGACTGCATTATTTATGAAAATATTAATTATAAATGAGAAGCCTGCCGAGTATAGACATAGAACAGTGAGAAATGGAGAGTTGTCCAAAGGAGGAATGTGATCAGTTTGAGAGCACGCCTTGCTGCAAAGCATAGCTTGGTGCTGAAGGGTGAATCCCAGCAATTACCCTCGGTTCAGACCTGCAGGCTTTGCTCTGTCACAGAACAGAAAGAAGCTTATCAGTTTCCTGTTGCTCCCAGGTAGGTTTCCTCCTGGCAGGGGGAAAGCCTCCTCTGCATCAAGCCTCCTCTACATTTTGCTCTGACAGCTCAACATTTTGTTTCCAACATCTGTATTAGCAGCAAGATTTTTTCCTCCACAGCTTCGGTTTCAACAAGTGCCAGGATTTGAACTGGTCGAAGTACAAAGATGCATTCTTTCTTAAATTGTTGCTATCACAGCCATAACTATCAAAGTGTTGCCATTCCACTTCCTAGGTCAATTCATGGCATAAATACCCTGTCAAAGGCACAGTGATTTATTCATTCCCTTCAAAGACAAGTATCATATGGTGGGGCTCATTATATGATTGATTTCGGCTTATTTGAATGATTGCATTGCTGATGGTGGATGCAAAGGGAGGCATCAGAGTTCTGGGAACTAGACACATAACACCAAAGTGTTTTTCATGGGAGCACTTTCACTTACACTTTAAATCTCAGGCTTCAGCTTGGTAATTCATGTCAGCTCCAGTAAGATTGCCAGAGCCCCTTAAATTTTTTATAAAGATTCTAAGACAGTTTTGCTTAAAAGCGATATGAGATTTTTAGGGATCCTTGGAAATTTGTGCCTGTCACTCCTGGTCTCTCTGACAGCAGTTTCGCTAAGCACCTGCCTCAGTGAGATAGCAAACTCCAGGGAGCACAGCAGCTTGGGAGGAACAGAACTTGTGTGGTTTTTCTGACTGTTGTCAGATCCATGTCTTTGCTGGTGGGAGATGGAAAAGCAAATGGATGACTTTGGCTCTGCTGAACAATCACGGTGCCCCTTTGTGGTTCCACGCATCAACAGTTATTTCAGTGAAGGTAGAGCCTTGTAAAGATATAAGTGCAGTTAAACTTTGTAATGAAATGGGAAGATTAATATTTTTGAGACGGGTGGAAACTTTCTCATATAAAGTAGACAGTGTCTGGAAAGGTATGTATATGGCACAAGGAGGTTTAGTGTATAGATGTCAGGATTTGGTTCACACAGTAAAGCACACTTGGTGTTTTTAAGGGAATGTTTTAATGAGTTGTTTTACAGTGGAAAGCAAAGAACAGAGATATTTTGATGAACCTATAAAGTGGATATTTAAATGAAGTCCTGGGTCCTACATAGCACTTCAGCACTTCACAACACTGAGCCATTCAGATGGTAGATTCTTCTTGGAGGCTGAGGGTGCACTACATTCCCATTTGAATTCAGAGCGGTAGTGTGTTGCTGAAGTAAATCCCCCAGTTTCCTCCACTTCCTCTTCCTTTTGCATCATGAAGCAATCTCAGAGTGAATGAACAGGTTCCTTTCAAACGAAACTAAACTGAAAGATCTCCTCCAGATGTGCACCTAGAGGTCTCTAATCACAACAGGCAGAGAGATAGCCTGAAGTGACCTCTCCCAAAAATCCTACTCTGAAATGTGCACCTAGAAAACATCAGGTCCTCATGACTAATTACTCCACAGAGGCCCACTCCTGCTCAAGCACAGTGCCTGCCGAAAGGGCACAACCTGTATCAGTCTGGTCCTGGGGACAGCATGAGCCAAAAGACTGCTGTCACAAAAGGGGCCCACTGTCCAACACTTTGTAAACACTGAATGCAGCATTTCCTTAGTTTTTCACAAAAACACCACTACAGCCTGTCTAAACTAATTGAGTTTTGGGGTAAGTGTATTTACTGACCTATTCTGGTGCAGAAGCAAAGTTTGAATACAATTACTGATAACAGTTCTGCCCCCATTCTTTCTCCCTTCACGTCAAATCCTTGAAAATTTTGGTTTTTTTTTAAAGCTGCTTCCCAGTTTTGAGAATCAGTAAAATGCAGCAGAACTGAACTTCAGTTAAAATAATTGTTTTTACATCTTTACCTGTGCACGAAAAAAATTTCTAAATGTAAACTCTGAAGAGCCAATAGTGAATGAAGCACTACCTTTTTATTTTCTTTTCTGTGTTCCGGACCTGCTTCCTTAAGTTTTCAGGATCACAAAACTGAATAGTAACTTTTTATAGTTTTAAAAGGCACAAACAGTTCTGTTTCATGCCCAACCTCTTCCCAGGTTCCCCCCACCCCCTTCCCCCATAAATGAAAGCATCATTCTCTTTGTACTTAGAGCAACATTTCAAGATTCCCTGGAAATAACTGGGTTCAGTGATAGTGAAATATTTTGCAGAAACACGCTTTCTCAAGTTTGAGAGGAATACCTGTGTAAGAATGGTGACTTGCAAATTGATCTGTGGGGTCTGACATGGAGACCCAGAAGATGCATGCAGCAGGCAATAGGATGTTGTTTACATACAATCTTCTGGACTTTCTGATGGCATTGGTTTATTTTCACCTCTCTTCCCCAAGAGTGACGGTGAAATACAGCTTTAACTCATGGATAGACATATGCAGGATTGTTGTGCTTTACGTCATGGACCATATAGAAATATTGATGTGGTTTTATCTGTTCTATCTTGAACCAGTTATTATAGCTCCAGAGAACCCTGATATTAAGCTGCTCTCTGAGTTTTATCCAGGCATAATGTGCTTTCAATTGAAAGGCTGGCACTGTGAAGAAGATGCAGAGGGTGTAATCACAGCCATTACAGAGAGCCATCAGTGGAGCCAAACCTACACTTTCCACAGTCAGCAGTAGGCAGCTAGATGAAAAGGAACTATTAGAAACCAAACCCAGTGCCCTATGTGTAATAAAAGGCCACAAGAAAGCCTATTAGAGAACTGTTTCCACAAAAAGGCAAAATGCTGTTATACAGAAAAAGAAAAGATTCGGTGCTGGTTTAAAAAGGTTAACTTTTCAGGATAAACTGACAACACTGATATTGGAAAGCTGCCACCTTTACCATCACCACTTGTATCTTCAAATTCTGCTCTCCAGCCTTTGTAAAGGCGTAGAGTTTATCAAAGGGATGTCTTCATAATTCTCACTTCTCCCTGCTTGCCTCATTTTTTATTTTCTTTTTATTTTGGAGGTGGATTACCTTTAGGGTCATTTTTAGGTCATTTGTATTCCATAATTAAAGGAAGTCAGAGCACTCTAGGTCTTTCTCTGTCCTCCCTGCCAACAGTGATTTGGGAAAGTGCAGCTCCTCCCACATTCTCAGCATGGGGAAACATCAGTGACTTCCTGAGCTAAGTCTCCACAGGAAAACGAGGAGGTCAAGAGCAGTGTTAATAATCACCTGTGAAAAGAGGAGCAATTGCCAGTGGGGCCAAGAATCGTTTAAAGTCAGTGTTTCTGAGAAGTTTGTATTCATTCACTTCCTTTACGTGAGAACCAGTCCTTCCCAACAAGTTGTAGAATCACAGGGCTGGGAAACATCTTGCCAGGTATTTAGCCCAAAATCTGTGTCATGTGCATTTTTTTTTTGCTGAATGCGCTATTTAATGTGTTCTCTAAAGTCTGGCTTCTTTGATGCTGAGGTCTCTGCAAGCTCTGTAGGGGACAGAAATTATTCCAGTCCTCCATATAAAGAAATTTCTGCCAATTTTAAACAGTTAGTGGATGCAAACAAGACATATTCATAGTTGAAAAATCCTTGGAGAGGTGAACTTTCCCACTGTCTGGATCCTAAGGATCTGGTTCAGTATGAAAGTTTAGAGTGGGGTAAGGAGAAGAAAAGGGAGGAGATGAAAGGAGAAAAACTCTGCTTTTGATATCTTAGAGCAGCACTAACAAGACGGGTACTACCCAGCCCATACATCATGATACCATATAAAGCTTGACATCTTTTCCCCTTTTTTAAATCAGTTGTGGGTCTCTTTTTAGTTTTCAAATTTTTTTGTTTGTTTTTGTTTTTGTTTTTGTTTTTGTTTTTGTTTTTGTTTTTGTTTTTGTTTTTGTTTTTGTTTTTGTTTTTGTTTTTGTTTTTGTTTTTGTTTTTGTTTTTGTTGGTATGACTCAGAACCAAGCAAGTGTGCAGATTTGCAAAATGTATTTCAGGAGCTAACCTGAGTAATGCAATATGATTAAAACTAGAATTCTTCAGCGGCCTCTGCTATGTAACCTGTTCTCATGGAAATTCACTGGTATTTGGATGACTGCCTCCCTTAGGCTTTTTTAAAAATCCCAGCAGAACTACGACTGAACACCAGAAAAGAGCACTCTTTGAATGCTAATGAAATTAATCTAATCTTCATTACACAACTGAAAAAAAAGTGGCTTAGGGTTAGTATTGCCCAAAGTATTGTAAACAGAAGACATAGTTATTAAGAGGATTATGATAAGCCCTTGTGAGAGGAGTAAAAGCAGGAACAGAAACTGGAGCCCTGGGCTGAAATAATGGCTGACTTATTTCTAGAGATTTATGCACTGTGAAATAATAGATTTTACAAATAACACCCCAGATATCCATAGGAGCTCACCCCAAAGGAGTTTAACTCAATTTTTGCAATGAGTTCACTTCAGTAAGCTGAAGAACCCTTGAAGTTCTTCAAAACATTTCATAATACAACTCAGGTAAGTGATTTTTATGTACAGTGGTGCTCCCAGTACAGGCAGAAAGATTACTTGACAGTGCTATAACATTGACTACAAAATTAAATTAAATTGTTGCTAATTCAGCCCCTTAAAAATGGACCTTCACTTGCTTTTTCAGGCTAAGAGTTTCAGAGAATTTTTATTTTCAGAAGTTTCAGTTTATTTATGCATTTTCAAAAGCAATTTATCACCTCTCTTATGCATAAGCCCTACTGGCTCCTTAAATATGTGTATTTTCTCTCATCTGCAGCAGATGTTCTGGTCTGGCAGGCAATCTCAGGGCTGATGTTGGCCCCCAAAATCTTACAATTCCTAAAGGAAGAGGTGGTGCTTCTCAATTTTTGTACAACAAGTGGGTGGTTTGGAGGTTGACCTATGAGGTGGGACAGCAGCAAGTTCCCTTTTTTACCCAAATCCCATTTTATCTCAGTGAGGTATGGCTGCTTTTCTTCTCTGCCTCTCTCATCCAGTTTGCTGAGGGTGCTTTTCTGTGTGGAATACCTTCTTGGCAGAACATTAGAAATGGGACTGAGCATGGCTTTCTGAGCCCATGGGTGCTGCTTGCTCTTGAACAGACTAAATCCCAGGGTCCCAAGGTTTGCTTGTGCCTCTTATCTAATGCTGGGTGTAGGGAAAATGTAAGACTGTGTAAGAACATACAAGATCAAGGATTGGCAGGCAAGTTTTCTGTCTCCTGTAATATTCCTTTTCACTCCTACACTCCTTCTCAGTTAATCTTTTAATATTACTTGTACAAAGGAGCTGCTTAATCTGGGAAACTAGAGAGAATTCCTCCCACTCCCTGCATTCACTCTAGAGATACTTGTATTCCCATGGTATGTCCTTTTTCCAGATTGGCTTTTGCCACATTTTGAGGTGCATTCTCTAACCACCACTTTTTCATCTTGTAATGGCAATGAAAGCATCTTTTGGCCCCACATTTTGAAGGATGAGAGTGATTCTTCCTCTGTTTTTCAGACCTATTTTTGAGGGGAAAGTAGGACAAGCACTGAGTGAGCTGGTAAATGCACCAGTTTCTGGTCACGGTGCCTTGAAACTTGTACCTACTTGTTCTTACAAGGGGTGAAGAATATGGGAATAGAGCAGAATCTTTCTAAATGTGGTGAGAGGCAAGGGATGCTGCTGAAAGAGCATTTCTAGGAGATGTGGTCATAGTGTTAAGAGGGCAAAGTGTTTCTAGGTGATCCCAGCACAGTGAGCCAGACTGTCATCAGTGCTGCTTTGCTGGCGATTGAGCATCCTGCCTGCCTTGAGGAGGCTGACATTCTGGGGGAGAAAAGCTTGTCTTCACTTCTCTTCATGAGAGAGAAAGCTTGTCACCTGACAAGCTTTACTAACTCCTTAGAGGAGGATGTGCCTGGCAGGATTTTTCAATCATGTAAGACTGGTAAATGGTTACAACATGTTACTAGTTGAACTCCATAAAAAAATTGGGGAATATAGCAGCCAATGAGATGAGTAAAATATTGTGATATATAGCATGAGCACAACATATGCCTTTGATTTTCTTGGCAGAATACAGCACTACAGCTTCATCATCCTGTTGCACATCAAACAAGTCACTATAATTTGCATTTGCTCATTCTGCGTGGTGCATACACAGCTTACACATGGTAGTTACACATAGGATCATGGCAAGCAAAACTCTCCAAACTCTTATGCCTCCCTGCTGTAGCAAGGATTAGACAGAGCTGTTGGCAGTGTTAGTGCCCTCCCTTAAGAAATATTTAGTCATTCCTGGGAGGATTTAGAGCTGCATGGAATACACTTCCACTAGCCTCTAGCTACACAGTCAAACCCCAGTCTCTGCCCATACTGACCACAGGTCTGCATGTAACTTCAGGCAAAAGAGGAGGGGAAAGGACAAAAGATATAATCCAGGGGCTGATCTCAGATGATTCTGCTCACATTGCTCTCCTAAGGATTGGGCAACCACTAACCTAAAGATTCTATTCTGAAACTGAGGTCAACTATCTCTCTTTTAGGTTAAGCCTATGTGAAAGTTGCATGGACTGGAGAACAAACAAGCTGGGTCCAATGAACAGTCCATGCACTAACCATTTCAGAGTCAAAATATGCAGCTGGCCGCCACTGGAAAGGAAGTGTAATGGGACTTCTCCAAGGGAGCTGTTTGTCAGAGAAAAATAGTGGGGAGGCCAAAGAATGTGACAAAATGTGAAAAGAGGACCCAAAACCAACAAAATGCAATATTTGTAGCAACACCCTAAGAAAACCCACTTGTGAGAGCAAGGACAAAAGTTCATGTGTTCATGAGGACAACCCAGTGACTTGGAATAGCAAGCAAAGGCCTTACCTTTGAATACTTTGGGCTTCTTATGTTTACTTAAACAAGCCTTTGTATTATTCTTCTTTGTGGCTAGATCTGACCTTACCAAAAATATCTGTTTGCTTGATAATTAACACGGTGATGACAGCCTGTGAAGGCATAATACTGGTCAAGGATTCAAGAGCAAAGAGGAGATTCAGTTCTTTTACTTTTCAATTCAATTCACTTTTTCTGGCAACTTGCTCTTGTGTATTGAAAAGTTCACTTTGCTTAGCATTTGGTGAACTTTCCATCTAATTACTGCATGTCATTAAGGTAATACTAACTCTTTATCCTAAGGAGAAACCACTAATCACTATCCAAGCTTCACTTGCTTTTCATGTCACCAAGTCATTGCAAATCAAAATCTTTAGGTAATTTAATACCTGAATCGGCTTGGATCTAAGCTTAGACATTTTTACTACTTAGTCAGGATTGGTCTATAACTCATTTATGCCATGTGTAAGGAGCACTACGATATGATACACATGTGTTTCTATCTGAAAAACAGAAAGTAATCTGATCTTAATAAGTCTGATGATCTGTAGGTTTATTGTCCATTAGATGTGTTTGAATTCAATATTTAAGTTATGCTTCACAGTCCCCTGATCTTTTTACTGTACACAACAGTAGACAGAGGAAGTTCAGCAGTGGGACAGATTGCGAGGAGCAGTCACCCACCAGTGGTGATGATAAACAACCTTTTACAACAATTGTCTAGTTAAAACACCATTAGCAATTAATGGCATGTGTCAGAGAACTTACTGAACTCATTTAAGACTAATTTACTAGCCATAAAAATATGGCATTAAGTATTTATGGATCATTAGCTTTTATTCCAGAATGAAATATTGGTATCTGAAACACTCAAAAACTGTTGAAAAAAAATTACTCATTAAAACAATACAAAATTAAATGAAATAATGACAGGAGGAAAGGGAATGGAGTCACTCTTTCTAAATATTTGAGTAGAGGAAACTAACTTCTTGTGTCACTGAATGGATGAAGATTGCATTTTCGGACAAGATTGAAATCTACGCAGTTCAAAAAAATTGTAATGTGCAATAAATACTTCCTTTTTTAATGAAGAAATGTTATATCATGGATCAAAATTCTTATAATTGCCTATTAATCACAGCCAGTTATTTTGAGACACTGATACACAGACCATAACAATGTTAAAATTAATTATTCCCTTCAAATTTGTAATACATAAATGCAAGTTTGGCAGATTCTCCAACCTCATACATATTCCTTCAAATGTGCCTTTAAGACAACACAAGGCTATTGGAAGTTAATTGAAAATAACTATAATTTCCACTTCACTGTTGCTCAATGCGACTAACTCAAGAGTGGAGCTTCACTCGCTTGAAATAGGAGAATTGTAAATGTCACAGTCTCTACAATTCTAAAGAGAGCTTTTAAAATAAGGTGAAATACTTGCATCACTCTGCATGTTTCTATAGGAAACTTAGGTTCCTGAAAAACTGACTTTTGTGTTCTGCAACAATGACAATGGTAGTTTCAAAATATTTTCTAGATTCTTCCAGATTGAGTGTGTAAGGCTTGAAATAGACACTTGGATGACCAACTTCCTTGTCGTTCACACCAATTTCATTTTGTAACTTCTGTAATGTTCCGTGAGCTACCTCTGAAGTACAGCACAAAGAAAGAATTTGGCTTTAACTGGATTGAGAAGTTTGATTTCTAAAGTAAGAAGAAGGAAATTTTGGCAAGCCCTGTATTTAATCTGTCTAATATTTTCTGCTAGAAAGTTTTATCTGCTTTTCCACAGAAGTTCAGGTGTCCCTGTGATTTGCAGAAAGATTTTGATTTTTGACAGGAGAAAAACCAATTAAAAGGATAAGTTAGTGTCAGTATTTAAAACTCGGTTTTGTAGTTTCCAAATCAGAGTCCAAATTGTAGTATGGAGGGAGTTTGGAAAGTCAGCATCATCTGGAGAAAGTCAAGACAAACCATCCCAACCTGTCTGTCTGTCTGTCTGTCAAGAGCTCAAGTAACTTTTAGGGTAGAGACAGGTTATCGTGTAAAATTGAAAGCCTCATGGCAGACACTGCCACGGCCTGAGAGGCTTCTGTCTCTCCTCAGTGACCCTTCAGGTAAGTGCCCTTAGTTCCAGAGCAAAGTGGAATGCAGGGAAGGGGAAGAAGAAAGGGTGCAGTGTTCATGCAGCCACAGAATAGGAAAGAACACAAAGGTCACTGTCCCAGAAGAAAAGCAGCACACAGCAATAAAATGACCCAATAAAACTCTACCTTTAAAATATGTGCAATCCGTTAAGAAGAGCTCACAGAGTTGTAAATCACCATATTCTTTGAGCATCTGGATAAAAGGACCTTATTTCACCCCAGAGAAGTAAGTCTCCATTGCATGCATCAGTGATGCTTCTGAGACAATATGTATTTGTCAGGAAATCAGATTTGGCAGCGACTCCCTTCCTTTCCCAATACTAATGCAAGGCTGCAAAACCTTCAATGCAAGTCGAACTGGGAAGGTTTTATGATATCAGCTCTGGATCTGAAAATATGATGGTAAATTTGATAAAGAAATGATCAAAAGGAACATGTTTTATGGTTTCCTCAATATTTATTTTACCAACCCAGCAAAACTTCAGCAAAACCTTTTCTTCAGTCTTAATATTGTCTGTGTGTGCAAATTGTGCAGCATTTATCAGGACAAAATACAACATTTATTAGGACACAATCCTGTTTGGGCTTTTGTCAGAACATAAAAATGATTAAAGAGGAACACATGACTTTTGTTTAAAATTAATATGTAGTATTTTCAGGCTATCAGCTGATTTTCAAAACACTGTGTGTTGTATTCTTGCAGCTTTAACAGGGCTTTATTTTTATCTACTTTTAAGCCAAATATTTCCTCACAGCTCACATACTGTGAAATTCTACAACCTGTAAAATTGTTTTGGCTTAATTCTAGGAATTATCTTTCACTTAAAAAATGCTTCCAGGATATTTCAAACTTAAAATCATAGAAAGGCTTAGGTTGGCAGGGACCTTAAAGATGGGACCTATTCAATGATTACATGCCTTGTCAGAGTGCAACTGTAATTTGCAATACAGTGTTAGTCTAGTTTGGTGGTCTAACTATAGAAATCAACATGGTTTGTTGCATTTTCAGAATTCAAATTTTATTAGATTCTTCACAAAATTGTGCTTTGGAAGAGTGGTAAATGTTTCCACATAGAACAGGGAAGGACCATTCATGTAAAGCTTTGACCAAAATTCTGCTCCTACAGCTGTACTACAAAAAACCTATGATAAACTGCTTAGATGTGAACAGATGCAAAATAGAAACAATTGTCATAGGGATCATGGAATCATAGAACAGCTTGGGTTGGAAGGGGATCTTGAAGCTCATCTGATTCTGCTGTGGGAGATATAACTTGCTGTATGAAACAATTATTTTGTTTGACTAAAATGTTAAAAATCTTTCAGATAGAATGTGTAAGGAAAAGGACTCCAGTAGTATCCTTTGGTTTTGGCAGGATCTGCTCCTCTCTCTGTGAAACTGTAAGATAATATAATTGTGTGATAGTGAAATTAGCTCAGCGTGAGAGGGTTAAAAAAATGAGGAAAAAAATGGTGCATAGGAAATGAAGATGTAACAATTTTTCTTTGAGAAATTTAGAAGACCTGCCATCAATTCTTTAGGTTGTTATTCTGAGACCATATGTTCTATCTCCTTACTGGTTCACTGGGAGGATAGAAGACAAACATTCCCAGGTTATAATTAATCCAGTCTGAGACATACTTCTTCCTGGGTGTGGCAGAACATACGGGTTCTCATCCCTCTGTAGCAATTGTCATAATTCTGTGATACCTATCGTGAGTAGTACAATAAATCTGTGTGCACACGTGTGTGCATCCATGGTTTACACTTTTGATTTGAGTTATAAAAAAATAGAGAGATAAGAACCACAGAAAGTAATATTAAAATAATCTTTTTATTTGTTCTTCTCTTCTGTATTTTTTCTCTCTTTTTATAAGCAAAATGAATGTTATTATAATAAATTGAGGTTACTTCCTGTTTATGAAATAGTAGTTTTCCTCTTTGCTGAAGAAATGGATTCTGGGGGTCATTTGGGTATTATTTCATTAACTCAAAGGCCAAAGACCTTCTAGTATATTAGCATAGAGTGTAATTATTACTAAATTAAAAGTAAGTACCCTTGAGATATTGTGGGCCAAATCCTCAGCTGGTTTAACTCAGCATTACTCCACTGAAGTAATAGCAAGGTGATGTGCATATTCACTGAGAAACAATCCAGCATTGATTATAAAGAGCCCTAGGAATGATTAGCTTAGTTATTGAGAAATAACTTCCAAGCAGTTAACTCCATCTACTTTAAATTATTTTAACTAATTTGGAGCACATAAATTAAGGAATTTAATTTACCTATACAGCAGTAATAAAGACAAGGAGGCTTCTTCAGAGGGTAACTGAGAATGGTTATCCATTTATAATAAATGGTTATCCATTTATACCAGGGCTGAAATTAGTTGATTATGTTCTCTGTCAGGAGATAATAATGTGATTGCATTCCCAAACAAATGTATGACTTAGCACTTGCTCACTGATGCCAGAGAGCGAAGCCAGAAACAATTTCTATGGGCTGATGTCACACACCATGTAATTGTAGCTAAAAATTATGCTGGGTCTTATTTTACCAGTCATTTGACCCAGGGCTATAAGAGGGGCTCTGAAAGTTGCCATCAGCACAGAGTTCAATGTGCTGCTTCCACATTTTTTTCTGGTAAAACATGAAGACCCAGTGAAATGTTATTACTCAGAAGTGGGATGATGGAAATGCCCCTCAGAGAGGCACTTTTTAAATCTTCCTTCACATGGAGACAACAAACACACATGCTTGCAGATGCTAATGCATTTTTCCCTAACAGCTCTTCATCCTTGTAACAAATGAAGTTTTGTAATGTTCTGAGCAATAATTTCTAGAACTTCTCTTCAAGACTTTCCTGCTAATATCTCTGCTAAAGCCATTCTGCTGTAAAGTTATCATTCTTATTGTTCTTCCCTTGGTGGACATCACAAACTGATTCCCATGCTCTCTGTACATGCCTTCTACAGCATGGCTCAAGGCCTCTCAACAGGGTAGGCAATACTGAAAGTTGACAGCTTTCAAGGAGAAAGGCTAAATTCAGGCTGTGCTTGCAAGAAGTAGAAAACTGACATTGCTGCTCCTGTCCCAATCCTAGACTGGGACTCTTGCTTCTGGGATCTCCTCCTCCTCCCCAAAATAACCCTAAGTCTACACATCCAAACCCTTTTCTTGGTGACAGCAACGGTAGCTGGCGACCTGGCTTTCTAGGACACTGTCACAGCACTGGGAGCAGCCAACAGCCATTAAATCGCCTCCAGCCTCCTCTGTTTACCCATCACAGAACTCTCTCTGCTTTTGCATGTTGAAGGCTTGCTGTGTTTCTTCCTTAACTTGGTCTTTCATTCCTGTGTCTTTGTCTGCTGGCTTCCCCTAAAATTGTTTTTAGTGTGAAGTGTGTTGAGCAGATGGAGCATCAAGGTGCAGTGGAAGCCTGACTGACTGGATGTGGATCAGAATCAGCATGTTGTTTCTTATAATGTCATTTCTCTGAGTTTCATCCAGAATTAGATTTGCCTTTATTTTTCCTTCAGGAGTGTCTCAACTTCTACTCATATTCCCTCTGCAAACTGCTGCAACAGCAGGTCCCTTTCTGATGGATTGCTGCCTCTTCAGGTTTTAATTTTTTAATTGTGTATCTGTTGTCTTTTTCTTTTTGATGTAGTGCTCTGCATTTGTCTTTATTGAATTTCAAGTTTGATACCCAATGTATCAAGATCAGTTCGTTTTCTGATACTGTCTTCCCTTATGTGCTTAACATTATGTCATCATTAACACCTTAAGTGTATTCTCTATTCTATCACCCAAGTAATTCATGAACATATTGGATCAAAGCGGATCTAGGATAAAATCTTGCTTGAATTATACTTACACTGATAATGTATTTGGGACTTTTTTGGTTTAAATGCACTTTCAGCTATTTTATGGGGATTTTATTTAGCCCATATTTCTGCAATTTGTTTATGGCAAGATAACGCAAAACAAACTCAAAAAAATGCATCAAATATAGGTATATCACAGATATTGCTATCCTTCTGAAAGCGGGGAGTAGATTGATTTGATGTGATTTACTCCTGACAAACATTTTTCAGCAGTTTTAATCACTTATATATCCTAAAGATGTTTATACATTGATTATTTGATTCTTTGTCTAATGCTTCTGGACACTGAATGAGGCTGTAGTCTCTATCCTTTTTAATGATAGATACTATGCTGACCTCTCTGCAGTATTTTGAATTCTTTCTTTCCCCTCCTAAAATTTTCAAAGATAGTTCTAATGCCTCAGAGATTCCTTTGGGTGATTCCTTAGGTTCTCAGTGGTGAATTTAATCAGGAATGAACTTAAATACATTTGAAATAAGTAAATGAACCTACCCCTTCTCTGTTATGGCCTTCATACTCTTCTGTTTTAAATTAATTGCAGTAACATTTGCTCTCAGTGAATCTTTTTCATGAAGACTGAAGCAAAATGGGAAGATTCAGCTTTCTTTATGCCTGTTATTTGCTGTCCTCCCCCATTAAATGGTGAATCTATATTTTATCTCCCTCTTCTTTCAAATGCATGTCTTATTGGTATTAATTAACTTTGCACTTTAACATTTCTAATTTCATCCTCCATGCTTACATTGCCTCATTATACACATCCTATGGATATAGATGAAGGTGTTTAATTTATTTTACCAGTGTTTGAAAGACTCCCTTCCTCTTCATTTCCATCCCACTGGTGGAGGTTACTGCCTCCATAGCTGACATGTTCCTAATTTTTCACAAAGGTACGCAGGGTGGGTTAGTGTAAATCATTGCTGCAGTGAAACACAAAAGCAGTGCTGCAATACCTGTAGTCATACCTCGCTTTTCCTATTTGTCTTTTGGTTTTCAAAGGATTCTGTATTTTCATCTTGACCTTCCTACTTCCTTCCACACTGGCATTTCTGATGTTGTGCTTTTCATGTAACATTTTTGAAGAGCTGCCAGATCTTTGACAGCTCTGTTCTCAGAATTACTTATCTAGGAATACTTACTTCAAGAAAGTTCCCTAAGTTTACAACATATATTTGTTTTGAAAAGCACTATTAGTTATAAAAAAATTAAATATAGATATTTACAAACCCTGGAGTTAACAAAATAAATATGTTTTTAAAAGAAGGCTAAAATATTTATCCCAGAGGCCTGTAAAGCATGCACCTTTTATGTGAATCAAAAGTTTTAAGACTTTTTTGCAATTTGAAAACTTTTCAGACATTTAACCCAGACTATCTTTGGTTCACATGCATAATTGTAATTTGACGTGCATTTTCAATGAGCAGACATATAAAGTAGCAAAAATTGTCTTAGAACTAATGCATTGCATTCTCATATTAGTTTCTTGTCCTCTATAAGCCCTGATTTACATAGCAAAACTGAGTGGCAATGAAAGGTTTAGAGTAAGAAAGTGAGCTTTGTTGTTGCAGAGCTCTCAAACTTGAGTGTGAAGCATGGGTGGTCTCATTCACTATTCTCAGCCTTTCCTTGTCCTGTGAAGCAGTTGTCAGAGAACTTTTCAGTCTTGCCATGACATGGTTAGTACAGCTACAGTCCTGAAGCAAAGAATATTTGATCAGATGCTGTTGCTAACAATGTAGAAGGAATTAGTATATTGGAGGAACCAATCAATTATACATTTAAAAGAAACTAATAGTAGCTTCAGAGAAGGGTACTCATTGCCTTTAATCTGCTACATCCTTGTAATGTTATTGAATACCTTTGGAATTACTGGTTCAGAGGATAGCACTGTTCTGTGCTTAAAATTATGTATCGACCATCATCCTATTGATATATAGATAAGACTTCCACTGTGAGTGCTTTAATTGTTAAATTTTTCTTGGCTGGAGAAAAGAAATTCTTTTACCTACAAGCCAGAGTGACATGGTGGAACTAATTAGAATTCAACATAGTTGAAAATACTACTGCAAAGGAGTAGCCATACTGAAAGTTTAAGAAAAAAAATCAGCTCAGAATGCAGGATTAAGAATTAAAAAGGAAAAATGTTTATTTATTCTTTTCCAAGATTTTTTCCACTTCATCTAGAGGAAAATGGTTTTAGCTGTAATGCCTATGACATCAGTACTAGAGATTTCTTCTAGGAAAATACACTGAACTGAGTTTTTCTATATTGCCCTTCATTAAAGAGATCAATTTTTAGGTGGCAAGTAGTCAATCAATCCCAATTGCAAAAGAGTAAGCAGGATCTCAGCCTCTTAAAGAGACGGAACATAAATGAGAGATGTTCAATCAGCTAAACCTGATCAATTTCTTCTGAGGATACTTAAAGAACTGACAGATGAATCATATGGCTGTTCAGTTATTTTTGAGAAGTTCAGAAGGGTGAATGAATTGCCAGGAAACTGTCTCTGGACAGCTATGGTTTCTATCTTTAAAATAAATGGTATTGAGAAATTACTGACCACCTGAATAACTTCAATTTCTAAAAGAAATAAGCAATCAAATGAATTATTTCTAAGCACCTGAGAAATAAGGAGATGAGGAATGGTCCCTGGTGATTTGGCAAGAACAAACAACATGAAACAAATATAAATTATTTCTCAAAGTGGCTAACAGATCTAGCTCACTGAGAAGAGACAACAGATGTTATCTTTTCCAGATCTTAGTAAAACTGACACTGTCTCACATATTTACACAAGCATAGGAAGAAACCTTAACGACAAAGAAATTAATGGAAATGTAGAAAATTAGTTTGAAAATTGTACTGGGACAATAGTTAGTCACGCTTCACTGTCAAAATGGAAGGCTACATCGTATGGACTTTCACAGAAGTCTGTCCTAGTTGTAGTACTATCTGATACTGTTAATAATCTGGATGGTGGAAGACAGGAATGTCCATTTTAGCTGTGCAAGGATGTAAATCCTTTTGTTGAGCCTGTGCCAGAGAGACAGGTATGAAAACCTTTGTTTTTTCTGCCTTCTTGCTGCAGCCAAGTAGTGAGAAACACAATATGCTAGCTTGCCCACTGAAGAGAGCTCCCTCTAAAAAACACCTTGCCTTATCCTAGAAGGGATTGGGCAACTCCAGGCTGGGCTCCCAGAGTGCGGTGCAGAGTCACTTTTCCTCCAGCAGTGGTTGCTGGAGTCCTCTACTCTCCACTCCTCTACAATGAAACCCTCCACACTCAATAAGCATGGCTGCATATTCACCAAATTAATGTAAATGTTGCTGTTTGTGTGCTGAGCATGTAGAGAGAGCAGGAGCAAGCACACTGTTCAATGGCTATGTTCATGTCAGTCTTAAAAAACGAGCAGGCTGCAGAACTGATGAGCATTTTCAGATGTGACATTGCAGCCAATTGGATCAGTTGTCTGACTGCCAAACACATCATTAATTTAGACATAATGGCAGTGAAACAATCAGCAAGTAAAGGGGGATGGGTTTGAAAGGCAAAAGCCAATAGGCTTCTTAAAAAAAATAAATCTAAAGCAAAAAAGGATTTTGTTTGGCTTTGTTTGCTCTCATTTGCTGGTATGTTGAACTCTAATAATTGATTCCATTAATAGGAGACCCGTCTTTGTGAGGAGACTGGAGTTTTAAGGACAAATGCTTTTACAGGTTGAGTATATTATAAAATTGATGTATTTGGCCTCTTAGGCAAGATGCAAAACAACATCCTTGAAGTTCCATTAGCGGAACACAGTGTTTATATGTACATGATCCCCATAAGGACTTCCTTACCAGCATACTTTAAAAAATAACCAGAAGTTGAGAAAACTGCAAGCAGCATTCCTAGGGGAAGGATATCCACCATATTCTTCCAACAGGAACATCTGCCATGCTTTCTGTTAGACAGTGGGAATTTCTAAGTCCTGGAGAGCTTGATGTCTAGGGTGTGCTTGCCCTGTTCTTTAGCAGCACCTTTAGGTGCCTTTACCATGAAGTCAAGCCATGAACTGCTCTGTTTTGCAAAGTCAGTGAGTGTAAGTTCTTAAAGGGAACTTTTTAGGACAGAAATGAAGATTTGCATTGTAAATTACAAAAGGCAAACTCTCTGAGGGAGAATGTCTCCTTTTGTTATGTTCAAGATGCTATTGTCACATAGGAAGGCATTTGCTTAGGATAATGTTGATATTCTGCATCTGAGTCACCAGAAGTCTGCAAAATGAGTGGAATTTTTCTTGTGGATTAATAATATCCACAGATAAGGAAAACCACTGGGTTCACACACTCAGGGCTCATGAACCACATGTGGTAGACTGAATAAAAGATTCTGGACGAATGTTAAAAAAAAAGTATGGTTGAGTTCAGTAAATATTACCGGAATGTTCTCCAGTGTATTGCCAGTGAGATGGTCCATGCTCAAACCTGCCTATCGTGCAGCAGAAAGAAGTGATCTTGTGTTCCTTCTAGTCCACTGTCAGGTCACTCTCACTGTTGCATAAGACCATACTGTATTCAATCCTCCACATTCTCGAATCAACTTGCTTTCTTTCAATCACGTGTGGAACAATAATGCTGACAATTATAAACAAAAGCACAGGTCATCAAGAAATGGCCTTTTTATACAAGCCATGTGGAATGTGTGAGAATGCTGGCAGTGCTCAGCCGCGTTTATACTCCTGGCAGGAGAAAACACTACATGCAAAACCACAGAAAAGGTACCAAAAATAAATTAAGACTGATGCAATTTGTAGGAGAACAGTTAGATCCAGTGTCCTAGTTTCATCTGATATAGAATTAACATTTTTCTTAGGAGGTAGTACAGTGTTGGGTTTTAGACTTAGTATGAGAATAATGTTGATAACATGCTGGTTTTCTGATGAATAGCATTTACCCTAAGTCAAGGACTATTCAGTTTCCCCATGCTCTGCCAGTGAGGAGCTGCACAAAAATCCGTGAGGGATCTTGGCCAGGATGGCTGACCTGATCTGGCTGGAAGGGCATTTTATAGTACAGAATGTCATCCTTGGTATACAAACTGGGGGAATTGGCTCAAATTATTCCCTGCTCAGGGAAAGCTGGGCATCTGTTGGTGGGTGGTCAGCAAATGTATTGTGCCTCACTTGTCTGTCTTGGGTTTTATGCCTGTCTCTCTTTTGATGATGATGATAATAATAATAATAATAAAAATCTGCTCTTGCCTCAAACTATTGGTTCTACCTTTTTTCCCCACTTGGTGGGGAAAGGAGGAGTGGGTGCATTGTGCTTAGCTGCCAGCTGGCATTAATCATAACATCCAGGCAGAGAAACCTGCGAGTAGTGTGCTCCTGGAAACCATTTGAGTACATGGGACATTATAAAATACTCCAGTGAATGTGTAAGTTTATTTAATTGGGTCTCTTCATTGGGGTCTGCCACTCCAGCAAACACCAGGCAACACTGCTTCCAGTTTATTATAACTTGTTATTGTCAGGTTTCAAGGGATCTCAGGCTGGATTTTGTTGTATAAATTTTGACGTTAGTCATATCTTACTTATGGACAATCTCGAATTTTTTCAAAGTTAAAAAAAAAGACCTTCTAATTCTTTGAAGACACTCCCTGTGCATCTATATGCAATCCAGATGGCAAACAGTATGCCACTGTGTCCAAAATATGAGGAGTGATGGTCTAGCACTCATGGAAAATATTAACTAAATAATGTACCCTTCCACTTCAGAATTTTTCTCCATGAAGGACTGCAATTGTTGAAAAGAATATCTGCTTGTTAGAAGAAATAAAGGAAATTTCATCAACTCCTGAAGTTCACGCTCTGTGAAAAAAAGTTGTGGTTTTGGAAATTATTGTCTATAACCTATCAGTGATGTATTTGAATGTTAGTAGTGCGGATTAGCAAAGGTCTTGTAATTGGACAACATTCATGCAGGCAGAATATAGTGGCTGTATTAATTTTTACCTGGATTTAGGTCCACAATAAAAAAGGCTGTGTGTGAATCATTTGTCTAATTGGTGGAGGAAAAGTGGCTCCTCCAGAACTTCCTTTCCAGATCCGAATACCCCAAATTTTTAATGAGCTTTTGGAAAACAAACATGTCTTTTGAAAAAAAAATCCCACAAACTTGTATTAAAGGGCATGTCTTATTATCAATGCATTCTGCTATTCCACAAGTAACAATAATAAGAGTTATATGCATAAAAATTAAGGTATAAATGTCTGCTGCCAACAGAATGTTCTCAGAACTGCTCACAAGGTGGCCTGTTAGAGAGTAAGACAATACTTTTAAATAGGACCATAATTTTTATTTCACATTGATCTAATTTTATGCATGTTTTCCGTACCATTGCTGTTACTTAAGTGTCAAAATCTTACTACTGGAAAAAAAAAATCACATTATTTAATAACATAAAGCTGAAAGTATGTGGAGCAGCTTCTGAAAATTGCCTTCTATAATTTCAAACTTTTATTTTGTTTTGAAAGAGCACCTCTTGGTAGAAAGAAAATCTTCTAAAACGTGAATGCTGCGGTTCTATTTTCATGAATCTACAGGCATCCAGGCTGAATCAATAGTTCTAAGAGGAATGCAAACTTTACCATTCATCTTAATGGACTGTTTACTTAGAAGCCCATTTATAGCCTTGTAAACATTATTTTTATTATTTATTGATTTACTGGCTTACTAGAACGAAAGTTCAACCTTCTTTTCTGTAACAAATTGAGTTTTTTGAGCGTAGTTTTTAGGCTGTGCTCCCTCCTATATCTGGCAATTGCCCATCCTGGCAATTTCACCAGTACACCCCAAAAAATCTGGGCTGATTTTCCACTCAAAACCACACTTCTAAACGCAAAGATCTTCCTTAGTCATTAGGTAGGAGCCAATGCCCATGAGAAGTTCAGAGAAAGGAGGGAATAAGCAGCTGTTTTGGCAAATACAGTTGCCAAAGCTGACAACTGAGAAATCAAAAGCTGACAGCTAATTTCCACCAGAATCAGAACAAGGGCTGGTGGTGTTTGTTCTGCTTCTAATGGCAATTTGTAGACTGCTTCATAATGCTGCCTGTTGATGTGAGTAAATAAGGATGTCCATAACTAAGGAAAGCTTTAAACTATCAGCAGAGAGTAGACAGAAGCAGCATCAGCGATGAAAGCATAAGAAACTTATTCCTGCATGTAAGTGCAAATTTTGGTGGAGGGAAGGTAGACAAAACAAACCAAACCATCATCATCTTTCACTGTTGAACGTTCTTGTAGGATGCTTGAGTTTTTCAGACTGGAGAGTGAATTTCTTTTTCTTACATAATATGAACCTTCACTCATGTTTATTTCTGTAACACAGTCACTTGTAACAAGTGAATATGCATCTGTATCAATTTGCTACATAGTCTTGCTTTGTGATTAATTTAAGTTCAATACTGGAAATTTCACTAAAATGAGAATTATGAAGTGACATCACAACTCCTGAAAGTATCCCAGCATCTTAAACTGGTAAAACATACTTCATGCTGAAAAAAATAGGACATTAAAGCCAAAGGAAACAGTTCAAACTCTGAGCAGACGACTGTTGTGAACAGTTCACTGATGAAGCATTCACTGCCTGTTTATTTAATGAAGAAGATGTAGAGGAGAAATACTTGAGCTGACAGAGATACTGTGCTGCCAGGGTGAGAAAGGCATCCTTAGAAAGATTGCCCAAATTACCAACCTCAGAAGAACAAGCACTGAATGCTTCCTCCCTCTGTCTGACAGAAGAGTAGTAAACCTCCAACTATCACCTCTTACAAACCAAGAGGAAGGTAACCCCACCAGAGTGCATGTTAACAAAGTAAAAAACTTTTGTCCATCATTCATTATGCTGTGGGAGGAGCTGACTCTTCAATGGGCTCAGACCCCCTGTGAGTAACTCAGCACTTTCCTCTCCCACTGATGGCAAGGGACCAGAGATGATGTGTCCAGATCTTCCTTGAGCTAAACTGACACAGATCAAGAAACGGGGTTTGTTTATTCTGCAATAATAGCTTTTTCCCTATTTGAATTCATACTAAAATGAAATAAACTGGAAATACAGGGTGCAGCAGGGAGTCGTATAGTTTAATCTAGAATGGATGTGCCAGATTCCATGGCCAAAATCCATGATCAGCCACGAGACAGTTCAGCAGATAAGTCTGATATTGAGTAGGTGTCCCTCAGTCTGAATATTTTTCTGAACTACTATTGTCTCAAAAAATCTTGTGACATCTCCCTCATGGGCTGAAAGCTCATCCCAGTGTCAGTCAAACAGATGGTACAAAAATAGAGCCTCCCTTTGATGTATCAGAAGAACAGAGACAATGCCTTAATGGTCTAATCCCAATCCTGGTCTGGCAGTGGCCCATGCAAGGTGTTCTATTTAGAAGAAGCAATGGGGGGTCTGTGAGGGATGTTGTCTGAGAGTATAACTTTCTTACAAAAAGCACAGCACACCACTGAGGACCTCAGCATGCTCAGCACTGTGAAGTTTCCTTGCCCAATAGCCAGAGTCCTGAGTACACCTTGTGGATCAAAACTGCAAGGGTCTAGGTCTGGTTTACTCTTTCCCGAGAGTGGTGATGAGGCAACAATCAAACACACTAATTTCCTCATTAATCAAGTTTTAGTTCTTTGGTGGTTCAAGACTAATTAAAGTATTTTGTTATAAAAGCTCTGAAATAAAAACTCCAAAGCTTTGATTTCTAACAGCACTTCTTCTTTATATGATAAGTAAAACAGACATTTTCCCTGACAATCTTGAAGCAAAAAGAACTTTTGACAGATGTGGTGACTTCATCCCCATTTACTGATCTTTTCACTTTCAGAAGGCCCAGTGGAACCACTGATTCTTTCAAAACCATCCTGCTCCGCAGGTATTTAGATAATGCATTATTTGATATCTGTGTCTTTCCATACCTACTCCTGAAATTCCCTCTCAGCTTTCCTGATTCCTGTGCTGTCTTTTACCTCTTATGAATGGTGCTATTGTCTTCAATTTGGCTTGAATTCCTTTCTCCAAAGGACGTCTTCGATAAAATAGCAATCTTAAAGCTTGCCATGTAAACTTGGGTTTTCTTTTTCAAAGTTTCCTTTTTAATTCCTCTTTTGCTTAGTTATCTGTTCTTTCTGTTAATCAACTGGAATACACTTAAGTGGTTACCATTGCTGATTTCTGATTTTATATCTGCTCACTCTTACCATGCCTCATGAAATTAGGTAGAATTAAATTTGAATAAATATAGATTTAGTTTTATTTTAAAAAAATGTAATCTCAGTTTTCAATCTAAGT
This sequence comes from Bombycilla garrulus, assembly GCA_013400315.1. NCBI lineage: Eukaryota > Metazoa > Chordata > Aves > Passeriformes > Bombycillidae > Bombycilla > Bombycilla garrulus. The sequence continues at coordinate 177,622 of VXBU01006348.1, forward strand.
AAAATTTAGCTTTAGGTCAGCATAAGTTAATGCTCTGTTGGGAGCAGATGGTCCAATCCTGTCCAAAACTGCAGCATCAGGGTATGGTATGTACAAATACTAGTGTATGATTATTTAAATAGCAATCCCTCCTGCTTTGCAGTTTTCGTTAGTTTCCTATATTTAAGTGAAGAGCCTGTGAGTAGTGACTGAAGTAGAGAAAATGGGCTATTTAGGTCTTTTAATACATTCCGGTATTCTTATATTTGTTACAAATATAGAAGTCAAATATAGCACATCTAGTGATTCAAAGATTTTAGAGCTATTAATATTGCTTGGATGACCTCAAACATCTTGGTTTCAAGAATGGCTTGACTACATGACCGTAGAATTATTAGGCTGAGAATAGCATCACTTCTACTAAAATGTTTAAGACAAAGATTTTTGGATAAATGCACTCAGCATCATTAGTTATGAAAAACGTCCTTCATGGCAAATCCCATTTCTTTTCATGTTTTGGGGTTTTTTTAATGACTCTGTGATGTCATAACCTTAAAAAAACTCACTTTCACAGTCTCCCAGTGTTCAGATATAGACATGGGCTGGGCTCCCTGATTTACCTTCATGTAGGTACACCCTTTTGGTGTATCTTTTCACTGTCATACATGAGGAGAAGCACTGCTTGAAGAAAATATTTCTATTCACAGAGCATCTGTATTTTCCACTACAGTGTGTGTTAATATCTGGGAAAAGACAAGTATGTGTCAGTGTTGATGGCTGAGGTCATCATGTGCTCTTCAGCCCAGCTCTGTCCCTCACAGTAGCTGGGCCACCACAGCAGGTGAGGATGGTGCAAGGCTCTTACAAAGGCCTGCAGCAGGGCCTCCTCTGATCAGAAATTTTCAAGAAAAAAACATTCAGTGGAAGAATGGAGAATCATCCCTGATGCTGCTCTTGGCAGTGTATGATTTTTGTTCCCTCAGCATATTTGCTTCCATTTGGTGTCCTGCAATGTACAGTGAGCTGTGTACTCTCTTTAGCCAGAGGCTGGGATGGCTGTAAAGCCTACCATTCTCATGAAGGCTCAATGCTGCAGAGAAGGGCTTCCTAAGACTTTGTTGTGAATCTTCTTCTGAAATCAAGTGTCTACAACAACCAATTTTTCTTATCCTTTGCCTCCCTTACAAAGAATAATCAACTCAGAGATAGGGACCTTGAACCCACTTCAACTATGGCATGATCCAGGCTCTGAGTTCAGGGTTGTTGTGTCCCATCATCTTCTGATGAGATATTTCCACTTTACATGTAAAACTTCATCCCACTAAGAAATTAGATGGATTCCACATTCCTTTCTGTATCAATGCCTAAATTACTAAGGTAGTGAGTTATTATCTAGTTTCTCCTTAAAAAAAATCCTATTAATTCCCAAATTACTGAACTGTTTAGTAAAAAAACGACATGGAGAAAGAGGCATCCCATTTCCAAGAATACTCTCTTTTAGAGGGCAGTCACATTTCTGAGTCTGTGAAAGATACATAATCTTGTCTTTTCATACAGAGGAAAAAGCTGATGCCAGCTTTCTGTACAGGCAAGTCTTCAGACAAAAGGGGAAATGAGTGGCATTCTTCTGTTTTCTGGGACAGCCAGAATAGTTTTGGGGTGCTTTTTTTTTTTTTTGGTTAATTTGGGTTTGGGCCTTATGAGTGAGATAGGCCTCTCTTTAGCAAAGCCCATGAGGGCTTAAACAGAATCATGATGCCTGACTGCTCTGTGCTACTTTTGACTTGCCTGCACAGACATATGTATAGAAACAGGGATGAAGGTATCTTTGGGACTTCTCTAGTGTCCTTACACAAATGTAGTGCTTTTGAGATTTGCAACAGCTTTGACCATCAGTATTTTAGATCCAGCCTGCACCCTATAAACTTGGGTTCGCAAAAAGATCAAGCAAAGTACTCTTTCAATGCTTTCAATTAAATTAGCACCTTCAGAAATAGAGTTCAAACATGAAGTATTGAATGACTGAAACTGGAGGAAACTAAATGAAGACATTTAATGTATGATCATTCACTTAAATGGTTATATTATCATACTTGGAAATATGGCAGATCCCAGTTTAATTTTTAGTGTTGTGAATCCTGAATCACTGAACCCAATGTTAAATGTTGATCATACTAAGCCGTGCAATGCTCACACTGTATGTTTTTGCTTTTGTAGTGTTTCTTCAGTTTTCACAAACACTTTGTGGTATATCTGGGTCTTAAGAAAGATAATTTCTGCCAGTAAACACGGCAGAGAGCTGTGTTTACTTTTTAAGACCTGTGAGAGATTATAAGTATACTGTCATTGAGTTTAGTTTCCCATTGCTTCCACATGGATGAGCAGTGCAAATAACAATCATGCTGTCATACTATAGTCTCATTATCTGGAGTGATCTTCTCTGCTTGGATATTATGCCATAATCTAGTTCTTTTCCAATACTTCTCTTTGTCTCCACTTCAGACTGCAGTATTTCTGAGCTAAGTGTTGCTTGTTGATGGATATATGATAGATTGATGGATATATGAGCTTCTTGTTTGTTTTGAACACCTCAGAAGTATAAACAAATACAGTATTGCTGTTTTATTTTTACTTCATGGGGGAGAGATTTAGTTCACATATGTGAAAAAAGTCGTCCTCCTGGCATTTCAGACAATCCTATCAGTAATTCAGTAGTAAGATTGACAGTGACTTCTGGAGGCCATCTGCTTAGCCCAAAGTTCATAGCAGGCCCAACTTTGTGGCTAGAACTGGTTGCTCAGGGGCTTGTCTAATAGTGTAGTAAGTTTCCCCAAGGATGGAGATTCCAAAGGCTCTGTGGCACCTCTGCCAGTGCCCACCCACTTCCTTCATGACAATTATTTTCCTTGCCTTCTCTTAGAATATCTCGTTGCCTCTTGCACTTTCTACAGCTCTATTCCTCTTGTGCCACCATCCAAATCCTGTTATCTGATATTTTAGTTTCTTACAAGAGGACTTCTCCACTGCACAGATACCTTGCTTATCTCATTTTGGTAAGAAAATGTCAGTTGCAAGCACTGTTCTTACTGTTCTCTTCTTCAGCACTGGAAACTGGGTAGACTTCTAAGAGGTCTGTGTGTATGCAAGAAAGTATTTTTCAGAAGTCCATGTTCCTTGCTCAGATGTCTTGTAATGTTCTGAAGACTTAGGGTCCAAGCCAGATTTCCTCTAAACATGTAGTTTGTTACAGGACATGCAGGCTGCTGTGTAACTCTAAGGACACACAGCTTTTACCGTGGCTGGACAGGTCCACAGTATGTTCCAGAAATCTTGACTAATGGTGGTGTCTTGATGCTGGTTATTTGTTTTCTTTTTAATTTCTCACTACAACTTTTATATTCCATAGTGCTAAAAATGGCAGAAGAAAATCACATCTGTGACCTTCCCTAGGTATTCAAGTAGAGTCAGTTCCAATTTTCTCTTTTTTTACATATTTATTCATGATAATGTCTGAATGGGTACTATTTTAATTTGCTCCTCTTAGAATTCTTTCCTTTATAGTTAAAGCTACTTAATTAACACACTTATCTGAACATACAGAAATCTGACAATCATAATCTTTAGATCATAATGGGAAATGTATTTGTACACCTGCAAAACACTGAATTAAGATCTTGCTCATTAACCATTCCTTTTCTTCCGCTTTCTGTTTTCTCTAGGAATGGGTGTAAGCTTTGTCCTTACCAGAACTTTTTTTGTCTCCCTGTGATGAAAGCTTCATTTTAAAATAATCTCACTATATTTTCAGAGAGTAGCTATTCCTTAACTTTTTTCCCAACTCCCTTTGTTTGTATTTGTTTCTTTTAATCTGCACAGAAGTGAGGTGTAGAAAGTCCCTCTCCCTTCCTCTCTCTATCTATGTATAATACACACAATACATATCTATTATATTTGTAGAGGCTCGTTTGTATGTGCTGAAGAGATATTTTGTGGGATATCTCAGTGATGTAGTAAAGGTTCTTGAAAGGGGAGGGTTTTTACTATGCTTCATAAAAAGAAAAACACTGCAATATTGCTGTATATTCATTTATTCATGCTGTGGGTGTTCAGAATGTGGAGGAAGATCTCTTGGATTTGACAGAGGTCACACAGTCTGGAAAGCTGTTGTCAGTATGCTTTGGGAGCCATGGCTCAAAGCTATTCTTCTCTAGCAGAAGCAATTCAGTTTGTTCACATGTGTGAACAGCATGTTCTAATAAGTTCTCAGGAATCATTGATTTGTAGATGGCTCCTACAACCATCCTTTGAAGCAACTCGTAAAGTATTATAGTCTACCTTCTTTTCAGCAGGAATGATTTGAATCTAGCAAAAAGTGTGCCTTCATTTCTTCCCCTTAAAATAAATGCTGAGCACAAAGCCAAAATTTTAAAATTTCAGACACAACTGAAGGGGTCTCTTTTCCAGCAACCAGGAGGTTGAGTTATAATATAGAAACTCATTTTGTAGTGTCTTTTGTGGTGATAAATACTTTGTGAATCATTCTGCTGTCTTCTAGTTGGACAGTGCTGAGCTTCACAACACCCAGATATAAACTATCCATGCATGCATTCCTAGAAACTTACATCTCTGTAGAAATAATAAAATCTCAAAACCCAGAATTTTATATAAAACTATTAGAAGCTATCTATAAGACAAATCAGGAATTTATGACCAGTAGTCAGCAGTTGGGTACTAAAAATATTTTCAGTGCAACTGTGGATTGCATGACAGTCCAGATTTTCTTTTGGTCTGTATCTCTTCTCAGTGTTGTCACAGTGGCACTAGTTCTCGCTGTCACAATATGGGTGTCTCCAGGACTGTCCTACTGTTTTTGACAGAGGTTTAAGATCAGCATGTGCCTTTACCTCACCTTAATGTCAGTAATGACCCCATGTCTGGAGAAACATGTGTTTATTTATGTGATAGCCTTTGGCACGCCCAGAGAGTGAAGCATGGACTGGGGACAGAAATAAATGAGAAGGAATCATAGCTGTAACCTGCTGGCATGCAGATCTGTGGTAAAATTTTCTGCAGAGTTCAAGGGTCAGGTGATGATAGAGAGAGAGATGCCAAAGTATTTTTGGTTTTTCTGTCAAAAAATACTGTGTGGGTAAAAGAAAACTGAATTCAGGTGGTTCTAGAAACACACTGAGTAAGCTCCACTAAGGTCAGGTACACAAAAATAATTCCAGCTGGTGGGGAAAGGAATTTCCTCATTCCTGAAACCAGAAATATCAGCACTAACTTGCAATCTTTATTCCCTTTGTGACTCCAGGAACCAAGATACAGCTCCCTAGTCTGCAGGGCCATTATGGCCCTGTAAGAGCAGCCTCTGTGCTTCTAAAATGAGCATAAGCCATCCTGTCAAATATGTTTATTTTATTCATGTCCCAAGCATCTATTTTAAAGGAAAATATGTTCTTCACCCTCTGCCTTCCACATCTATTCACACCTCTGATATTTACCAATACAGAAAAAGATGATGCACATAAAAAAGTAGTATCTAAAAATGATAACCAGTTAAAATTGTACAAAATGTAATAGTTTGCAACCAACTTGGATGAGCCCAAATAAGCAGGCAACAGAGATAAAATTAGAGGCACTAGAGAGCACAGTGACACGGATAATGTGAATGCAATAAAAAAGAATCCCAGTGAGCATCTACAGTTAACTGTAAGCCACAAAATGTTGCTGGCAACAATACTTTGGGGAATAATGGCCATTTCATTTCCATGGTTTTCAACTCCATTTCTCCCCAAATGCTGTCATTAAATGAAAACCCTTCCAAAAAGGCATTACACATAATGTATGTTCAGAACTATTTCTGAAACTATCTGTTGTCCCTGTTCTAACTTCAGTGGTCAGGTATGTACACCAAAATCACTGCTTTTTTAGTTGACATACAATGACAGACTTCTGGTGCACTTCATAGAAAATTATGGAAAGTTAATTTCCCTCTCAACACTGAACTTCATCCAAGTGACAATTTTAAGTCATTTCAAATGATGCCTTAAGTTTTAGCTTTTATATATTTTTGGACACTGTGCTGTTTTAATGTGTAGTTCTGGGTTTCATTTTAAGGGGTGGTGAGCTCTCTTCACAGGGTAGATAGACGAAACAATTCCTTTCTAGCTGGAACCAAGGTCAAATTTTAGGCACAAAAGTGTAAACAATGGTGAAGAAGAGAGAAAAAACAAAGAGGATGTAGCTTCATAACCTGAGGCTGTAATTGGACAAGTTACTCTAACATGCTAATGGACCAGAGCTACAAAGGGTGAGACATTTTAGGACCATTGCTGGATTGCTTGGGTGTAGCCCCAAAGGATTCTTGCACGGCCCAAGCTGTATCCTTTCAAAAAATAACTTTTTATTCTTTTACTCTGCCTTATCTCTGTTTCCAGGGCAGCCTTTATAGGCAACACTAAGGGCAGGTCTTAAAAAGTGTTTCAGGATAGATGATCAAGCAGTCCTGGAGAACCTAATTTATTTGTTGAGGTGTCCCAGTGAGCAATGCAACTGGCAGTGTGTTGTGACCTGAACTCTGTTTATTTGTCTATGCAGAGTAGTTGAGTAACTGCTCCTTACAGAGAAACTATACAACACAGAGGGTCCAGAGGAAATTCCACTGAGTCACAGCTGGACTATACTGGCAGTGGAGGTTGCTTGGAGAAGTTTATACATTTCATCTGTTCTTTGCAGAGGAAACTTGAATTTCTAGGGGTGATACTCTGGATGGTCCCTGCCTCATGCACACCATGATATTTCCAGAGTTCATCACTCAGCTATTCTTAGAGCCAGTTCAAGGCTTCACAAGGCCAAAACAAAATTAAATAAAAGGTTTGAAAATGATGCATGACAAATAAATTAATAAATTAATTTTAGGGCACCAAACTTGGGGAACTGAGTATTTCTGCTCCTGAGGCAAGCAGCCATTTCCTGTTACCCTAGGGAGTGAATCTCATTCATTTCCTGGCTGTAAGCAGCCTTCCTGCCAGCCCTGGTCACTTAAAACCATGATTTTGTCACTGTTATTCATGTGCCAAGCTAGGAGTGTGTTTTTTGCTTACACCAAGAACAAACCCCCTCCATGACATTACCTCAAATGCTATCTCAAATACACTGCTTGGTTTCACTTCAAGTTGCACAGCAGGATAAAGAATGAAAATTCAGAAGAAGATAGGAATTTTGTCAATCATGTGGTTGAACAAATTTGTCACAGACATTGCCCTCATATGCTGCCATCAATTTGCATGTAGTATGGACAGATAAAACTCATTAGACTTCAGCACTATAGATCTTCAGGACTGATTCTAAATACAAGCAGCCCTCAATAAATAGTGCAAAAGGTAAAGAAAAACAGACAGTGAAAATAACTGTAAGCTAATAATAATTTCTGTAGAATGTAACACATAGAGACTTGTAGTAGTGTTTGCTAGCTTCTGAAAGAGAAGCCTTGTAGAGTTAACAGTTCATTAAAATGAGAATAGCAGGGAACCTGAGTTATTTTGCTGATTCATGAACTCTGCAGACACAAATGCTGGTAGAGTAGTTATTCAATGAGCTTCCATTACATTAACAGAACTGTTCTGGGTATTACTACTAGAAAAAACAACCTATAGAATCAAGTACTTAGAATCTGATTTTCAAATTGCTCTCCTTTTTGCATTTGCATCGATGTTTTGCATTTGTTTGAAGCTTGCATCTGCTTCCAAACAATAAGCACTAATTTTAAACCTGTTTAGTACTCATTTAACCCAGATAGTTCTTTTGTGGCCATTTCACATGCATCTGGGATTCAGTGCAAAGAGGTTGCATGGAACAAAATGAGAGGAAAATGCTACTAACCAGCAGCTGCAAGAAAGGGCCAAAAGAAAAAAAATGTGTATACTACATAATGGTAGCATACGAATATGCTACCATTATGACTTGAGAAGCAGGCACGTAGATAGTGACCCTGTGATTATGTTAGGTAGAGCTTGCTGTGGATGATGACTGGCTACTGGGAAACCTTAATTTGTGTGAGAGATACTTTCACTGATTCAATGGATCTTTGATATCAATGGATCTGTCCTTTAGGTAATTGATATTTGCTTTAGGTAATTTGCACTACTTACATGTCAGCTGAGGTCAACAAAGCCTGCCAGAGCTTTATACTCACAGATATCCTAGTCACCTAATGTAAACTCACAGAACTAGGTGCCTGTTTCCTGCAACAGTTAAAGCATCCACTGGAAGGGTAGTGAGATTCTGAAACAAGCTGCACAAAGAAGCCATGGATGTCCCATCCCTGGGCCTGTTCAAGGCCAGTTGAGATGGGACTTTGAGCAACCTGGTCTAGTGAAAGTTATCCCTGCACACAGCAGGAAGTTTGAAACTAGATGATGTTTAAGGTCCCTTCCAGCCTAGGCCATTCTATGATTTCATGATCCTATGAAACAGCTAGATCACCACTGACCAAGGCTATAGTTACTTTTGATATTTGTAGTCATAAACCCCAAAGGTAATGAGGATTGGATACATGTAACTAGATACACCATGGTATACACATGCAGCTCTCAATTCAATCAGAATAAATTAACTGGAAGTCAGTGACATGACCCAGTAAAAAATTCACTGGAGTTAAGGATGGATGTGTTCAGTTGCTCTATTAGGCAATAGTCACGGGTGAGAGGAGAGCCATTCCCTCAGTTTAACCACCTGTAACACAGTGCAGCCTTGCAAAGCACCTGTGATCCAAATGGAAAGTGGTACAAGCATGGACACTCTATCCACCTGTAATCTACTACAGAAGCTTTGTCTTCCTTCACTATGTCAGGGCTAATGGGGCCGTGCTTCTCAGTCTGACACAGTGGTTGTGTCCCTGGATCAGCACCTGTCGTAAGGTGAGCTCTTGCAATCTGTCACCTCTGCTCCCACACTGGATTTATTGTTATGTTTTTTATACAGAGACTCAATACATTGCAGTGTGACAGACATCTGAAAAAGGTCACGGTGCCAAATGCCACATCATCTGCAGTTCCATTTCAAGGCAATGAGAGGACAATGTTAACTGCTTCTATTTACTGTCAGCCACTTGTGAAATTCGTGGGAAAGCAGTAATGACAGAAATTTTCCTTCCTGTATAATCTGAATATGGTTTCCCTTTAACCTGTCTGCAAATGTGGTTCATAAGGTGTCTATTTTGATTCCAGCATATTATGTTAATCTTTGCACTATCTTAGCATAGTCTTAGCATACTGAGCTGATCTTGCTCTGACTTAGTTAAGAAACAGGGTAAATCGTTAGGAAAGAATATGTGTTTCCATATCAAGAAATATTTTCTTGCTGTACAGTGGGAAACTGAAATGAGGACTTGTGTTCTCAAAGTAGTATGTGCAGAAGTGTGACTTCAAAGTTTCATTCTTAAGTAGTTGTTGCTCCTCCTGAGATCAGTGGAGATTTCCAGGAGTTCAGCATGTTTGATATAGCTCTCTTGTTTATGTTACTTAGAAATGCACAAGTTTCATTAAAAAATACCTTTTTGGAAATTTAGACTTTAATAAATTCCTAACTTTTTAATTATAAAGAAAATATCTATATAAAACAAATCTGACCCTTTGCACGTTAGAGGATGGATAAAACAAACAGTTCAGATAATAAGTAAAAAAACCCAGAATTTTTAAAAGACCTAAATTTTCTGTCTGTACAGTTTAATGCAGAAAAAATAGGTCTCAAAATAAAAGCAGAAGACCATCAGCTGCCTCTCCTTCACCCAAGGCTTGCACTTATTACTGGATCAAAAACATGAAAACCTTTAATGGAGCGCTACCCAATACAACACATATAATTGAATAACCTTGAGAGGAAAGATTGGGGATTTAAGGGAGAAGATCAATTTAAAATCACTTAATGGATGGAGGCATTTAAAATTACATAGAGTGAAGAAGGTGAAAGGTGCTATGGAATAATTGCTTCCATCCTCTGGAGATAGTGTCTTAAGATGTAAATGAGAGTCCATGTTTCAGTAATTTATTGTATGAGAAATATACCATCACCAAAGGAAAGAAAATTGTGAGATAAAGAAAAAATAATTTCTGAGTCCTGTAAAGACCACCTCACCTAAGGCTTGGTTCATTGTCCACTGCAGTCTATGGGAGATTTTATTCCTATTGAAAGATATCAGTGGACTTCAGTAAACTTGTAAGAGGCTTCTCATGATAGCATAGTTTTAGAGGAGAGAAATAAATTGTTATAAAAGATATGTCAGCTCCTGAAGCTCAAGTCTGCAGCTCTCCTGCACAGAAGCAGGCTCTCTGAAATGAACACATTTGGTCAAATCAAAAGCAAAAATCTTGGAAGTGAACAGCTTTAGAGGGGCTCTTTAAACTCTTTGGTGGACATGGGTGCATGGCCTTCTTCATCCATCACATGCTCCACATCCCACAATGCGCATCTACACCGTAAGACTTGGAACATCTGTGGGTCAGAAGATTACAAATCAAATAACACCTTTTTCTATGCAGCAGCATATGAATGTATAAATAGGGCCCTGCGCTGTCTCCTCTGTTATGGATTTGACATTTTTGTCCCTAGAAGGCAGTCTTGGGTATATAGTGATCTGAGGAAGTGTGGACAGTCATGTTTAAGTGTGATTCTTCCAAGGTGCAGAGACATTTGGGTGTTTGACATTGTGTTAAGGATAGCACAAGCCCAACTCTTTATGCCCTGAGTTCACAAAAATTCGCTATGTAAAAGCATCCAAAAGATCAAAGCTTGGGAATTATTGGCATCCATGAACATACTCCTAAAATCTACACACAGAGCTTCCAAAAGGAAGTAGAATTAAGTCTTTGACAAAAAGTGCTTCCCAAGGATGAAGACATTTGAGGTGCAGCAAATCCAGTTTGGGACAGCTTCTTGCATAGGGTGCATTTCACCTGCTACAAACAAACACAAGAGCTCTGTAAATAGCTCTTTGTGATGTTACACTTTTCCGCTGATAGAAGCTAGATGATGTACCAATCATCTTCTAACACGTCTAAAAGTATTGCACCAGAGCCCCAATCCTTCTTTTCCTTTGTGTGTTTTCTTTTTACTTAGTGAGTCACTTTTCGCCTGGTGACTAACTCCTGACAGGAGAAAAAAGAAATCACATAACCCAAGGAAGTTTTCCTTATAAAGAAACTTCAGTGTGGAAAATTCTCTTCTTAAATGCATGCCGTCTAATATCTGCTGCCCCTGCCAGATTCTGAAGAAAGAAGTTTAAAGAGTGGAGATCCTCCTAACTGCTGTTTTGCTCTCCCTAGCCCTCCACCTCACAGGAAATGATTCTTTCTCTAAACTCTGACACTGCTGCTGCTGAAGAGCTCTTCAGTTCTGAACACGTTATTTTACCATTCACAGGCCTTTGAACTGTTGCCTTTAAATGTGGCTGTTGAATTAATGAATAATTTTGCCAGGTGTTAGAGCACATGAAGGGAATACCAGCCATACGCTTTGGTTGATCTGTGTTCATTTTTACATTACGAGATGTTTATTATGGTAAGATAAAAGGTCTAGCTCATTCCCGTACCTTTAATATGAAATTCAAATAATGAAGACAGAGTTGGTAAAAACTTCAGAGAATGAACGAATAAATGGCGATTTACAAAGCTAAAGAAACCAAATAATTTGTTTACATGCAAAATTCATTAAAAATGTTGCTTATTTAATCAGATTTAGATTAAAGGTATAATGCTGTTGTATCAGGTTGTCACATGATGAGAACCATGACTTATCAGTGACTATAAAATGCATAAAAAATAGAGAGGTTTCAGGTGTTGAGATACCTGAGTGTTTGTTTTTTTGGAAGAAGCTGAAAAGAGATTTAGTTGCTATTCATTCCTTCTTTGAAGTTTTGGAGATAAGCCTCGCCTAAACACAAACTGAGTGGGTGGTGGTGACAGAGGTGGAATTGGTTCTGGACAGAGCCCGAACTATTTGTGATGCCATGAATTTATGCTATGACATGTTTAGAGGTCCTAGTCTCCAGCTTATTCAGACTGACACCTTTGTGGGACATTTTTGTTCTATTCACATCTGGGTTGCAGGTCAGTGTTTCCCCTGTGTAGAAATCATGATACAAGTAACAGGGGAACTGTATCCTCCCAAGCCTTTCTCCAGTATGAGGTCTGTAAGAAGAACTGGAGGATGCTCACTGCGTGAACTGGCATAGGTTAGGCCATCATGATACTCCATGAAGAGCTCTCCATGGTCATCTGTCATTTTTTGCTCACTGGCTCACATTAATGGCACCACTTTTATAGTCCAGAAGGCACATTTTCTCCTAACAGGACTGATGAGGTCTATCAATATTTTTTTTGTTTTCTCCTGAGTGTGGTCCACTTCCTGGGATGTCTGGATAACCAACATGTAGCACAGCATATTGACTATCCTGAGATCATTACCTTTCTTGTCTAGTAGCAAGGTGTGGCTTTTGTAGCTGCTGATCATTTATGCTGCAGTTTCTATCTCTGTACTGCTGTTAGTCATCTTTCCTGATGTGTTTTGTCATCATGACTGTTGTGCCATTGGGTTTCAAGAGAGCAGTGAAAGATTCACACTGCCTGCTCTCTGGGGTGTCTTGCCCCTGGCTTTCCTGAAGAGAAACAGCCTTTGTGCTTAGGCATTGGCAGCAAGAATCTAGCTGTAAGGACCTTGAGTTTTTTGTGATGAGGCAGTGCTTTATGTCCTGTTGAGTAAGTGGCCTGAGGAGGTCTTCTAGGTTGAATCTACTTTGCTTGTTTTTCTGTAGTCTATAGGGTCTCCCTGCTTCCAAAGCCAAATCTACCACGTTCACAGTTCTTCCCCTGGAGGGTGACAGGACACAGAATGAAACATGCAACAAAAGTTGTTCTCTTCAGAGCTCATCATCTAGAGCCACAGAAGCAGTATAAGCTACACAGAATATAAACCTTACAGGGAAAGACTGAGAAAAGATAATGAAGAAATGTATGACCTGCGATGTTTGCCATGTTACAAAGTTTATTATGATGTGCTTAGATCAACTGTTTTGCTATCCAAGAAATAATGCTTTCCTCTCTGCTGGTCTCAACCAACAATTGCTACTTAACACTGAGAAATAGGCATCTTAAGAAAAAGGACAGAGACAAAGAGCCTCTCCTTGAATACACTGATATTAAGATAATGAAAGGTTTCAATGGTAGTATTATTAAAGGTTGACAATACTGGGTTTTATGATTCTCTTTATACAGTTCAGATAAATTAAATAAAACTAGCTCTTATCTGTACAGCTCCTAAAGCCACACTGTAACAATAGTCTCAGGATCGTCTCCAGTAAGATACCTGAAGTCAGGGCGGGTCTCTGAGGAAGGAGCTAATGTCGGGTGCTGTCTTTAAACTCCTAAGACAAGAACCAGCAGGACTGAAGTGACGACCTACAAATTTCCTGTACGTTGCATATATGTCAAATACAAAGGGAGACGAATCAGAATAACATGGTAAAGATAAAAATGAAAAAACATGGTTGGTGTAACACCACTGATGCCTTAACTGATAGCTCAATGTCAAGTATATGACACGTGTCGCTCACTGTAAAAAATGTCAGCATTTGTCAGGTATAACATCTCCCTGGGACTGACACATAGGTCAAATTCTGTTTCATCAACATAAAGTGATTAAGTAGAGCTTAAAAAACCCTTCAGACAAATAAACTATGTTTAAAATCATCTTCGGCTTCTCGTTGGTAAACACTGTTTCTGTCTAGTAATATATATTGACAAAAATTAGTGTTTTCATGCAATGTTTTATGGTACATTACCTAAACTCAATGAGAAGCACACTCTGTTTTTTTGTTGCTAACAGTGGTTCACAATGTTTCACTACTAACTATGGGTGTCACAGCAACAATTTGACAAGCAATAAAAAGAGAAAATGTTCTTTGGTGCAGTTTTTACGACCTATTCTAAACAGTCTCAATCACCGAAGTGGAAAAAATGAAGATAAACAGCTTAACTAGTATGTTTACATGACTCTAACCAGGTATTTTCTTTTAAGATTAATTAAATTTCACATATAAATAAAAATGCTTTGATTACAACTTTATGAATTTGAAGGTGCTTTGAAAGAACTGTCAAGTTCAGAAAGGAAAAATGCTTTATTTTTCTGACAATGAAACATGGTGAAAAAAGTGCCATGCCTTTTTGATTTGTCAATTTCTAGAACACTGCACCTTAAGTTCTTCATTAACTATTAAACTAATGGCGAGATTTTTGATTTCCAGATAAAACAAAGAACCTTACCAGATTTACAGGACAAAAATCTGAAGTCATTTTAAGGAAGCCAATATTGCTTCAGCTCAGCAAGACACATAGATATACAAAATTCAACAGGATGTGTTGCTCCGACTGTGTGCTGGGAGGGTCCTAAAGCAGGGCAAATCTGGCTGTTTATTTGCTGGAGTTCTGTAAATTATTGTTAAAGTTGCACAAGTAAGAATTAAAACCCAGGAAATATTGAAGAAATGGGGTGGTCATTCTTGTCCCTTGCTTGTTACAGCACAATGTTTAGTTAGCAGTTTGTGGGCTATTCCTTTGAGCTACAGATTTAATGCCCAGTGACTGCACATATATCTTGGTAGGAGAACTATGAAAAGAAGCAGATTTAGCTAACAGGATAACTATTTAAATGTCATCATAGCCTTTTTGCAACAACCAAGGTGACAGAACATTCAAAGCAAGAAGAAAAAAAATCCCTAAAGATGTGTAGAAATCACTGGTGGAAGATATTAATGGGATTGATCTAAAGGGATCAACGAGTGCATTGAGAAGATCATGGACTCTGTCTGCTGAGCAGCTCATACAAGAAGGGAATATACCAGGCCTTTAATCTCCATTCAACTATTTTAAGTAAATTATTTTATAAAAAGTCCCACCTATCTATGATATGAACACAATTCCCAACAGTAAATTCCAGAGTTCCTAGGACTCTTTCAGGACAATGATATGAGACTGACCAGCCCCTAGACAAAAAGTCATCCTCTAGGGTGTACAAATCTCTTTTTTAGGGCACAATCTTTAAAAGGAAGTCATATTTCTTAGCACAAGGTGTCCAAAGTTACCAATAGAATGTAATTGCCCCTGTACCTTATATAGCACTTGCTCCAAAAGGTGATTTCTAAGAGCTCTTACTGACTGACATGGACCTCTTAGGAGTCAGCTTCAAGAAGGAAAGAAATGTCTAGATGGTAGAATATGGGGGCTTGAGCATTTGGTGTCCATAGTGATGCCCTGCTAGATACACACACACACACACACACACACACACACACACACACACACACACAAAGAAGAAAAATCTAAGACAATTTTCATGCTAAATATCAAGGAGCACTTGCAGTTAGCAGCTCAGTGGTTGTCTGAAGAGATTTGGAGCTTAGAAATCTAAACCTTGCCCGAGTCTCATTAAGATTTCAGTGTAGCACAATAGAGGTCTTGAGAAGTACCAGTCATTTGGGGTAAATTAGCCAAGGTGGGATACCACAGTGATGTGTCTGCCTGGTGTCTCGTGCCTGAACCAACTCACTCAGGGCTAAGTTGAGCATCAGTGTGTGGTACGTTCTGTACCATCTAAGATGTTTCTCATGGACAAGTACCTAAAAGTATAATACACTGCTCTTGAACTCTAAGGGAAAGTCATCTGTTGCTGATACACAGTTTTACATTTTCCCTGCTGTGATGATTCAACGGTGCTAGCTGGCACACCGAAGGGAAGAAGCCAAATCTCCACTCATTTCCTTGTTCTTCCCACTCACTCTCTGTGAAGAAGAGGCATTAGCAGCTGTGCAGAATCACTGTTATGCTGCTGCCTGCCGCTATATGCAGCCCACACAAAATCTTGCTATTAGTAAATAAAATAAATGCCAAGATAATTTAAAAATTATAAAATAACTCTTAAGTGAACATTTAATACAGTCTGACAGATAGAAGCAAATTACAGTGACAGAGGTATCTACCTCACTTCTTAACTCATTGCTCATAACAATGGAAATGACTCCATGTTATGATGATGAGAATGTCAGACTGTCTGTTTTTAAGCATTTGATGAAAAAACCCCACCACAAACCTGCACAGGGAAAGAACCTCCTAACTGGAAGGAGAGTTGCTGAAACAGAGTCTTTTACACTTTCAGTCTCATGATAGACCCTGGGCAGAAAATCCCTGTTCCTGATAGCCATGACACAGACTGTCAGGACTGGAAGGCACCAGGAGGGACCATCGATTTACCTCATGGCCTATGGCAGAAAATCATCCAGTGAAAATCACCACTGTTGCCAGAGCACCAGCTGCAAGGCTTTGCTACTCTTGTTTTTAGAAGGTCTTCTGCATATTCAGCCTTTGTGTCCAATCCATTTAAGGGCTAAGGAGAACAGATACTCATTTTTGCTGTGCAGGTATGTTTCATGTGCTTGAAGGCTGTTAGCTTCTTCACCTGTCATCCTTTCTACCAAAATTTACCAAATTTCAACCCATTTTTTGGATATTTTTTCACAGGTTTTGCCTCTCCATTGCTGCTATGCTTATGTTGACTTTCTGCTGTTGGTCCAAACATCCTCTGATCCATGTTAATGAGAGATCAATTAGTATGACAGAGGGGACCTCATGAGTGCTGAGCTGCACTGAAAACCCCAGAAAATTTTTCTCTTATTGTTGTCATCTTTAAGTAACCACTTCTTTAATTTCTTGGTCTGTCATGGAAAATGTGTTTTAATGAATTGTACCTGATGTTAAAGAAGGAACTCACACACACACATCCAGAGGGATTTAGGAAAAACATTATGCTCCCTTGAGTTATTGTTTTGGGCATTTAATTTTTTTTTTTATAACAGAAATAATTCCAATGATACAGCTGAATAATGCTGATGTATTAATAATATTAGTTAAAAATAGTTAAGCCAGATTTTTTTTCAAATTGTGGTATGTATTGGTGACCTTTTCATAATTAGAAACTCACATGCAAGTCTTGAAAAAGATTTAAAGAAGATACCAGAAGAATTGTCTAACTGCAGGTACTTAAAGCAAACATCTTAAAATTTGGGGAGCCTCAAAAGCATGAGACCTGCAATGAAATCTGGTTATTTAGAGGGGTCTTATCTGTTTCCTGGGATAGCAGGGTAAATTCACTTGTTTCATGAGAAGTTAATTTGTGATTCTATGAACAAAGACCTAGAGATTAAAAATGTAATTAGTGCCAGTCAGTATGATATAATGAAAAGTAGGTCCTGTAAAAAAAACCTGATAGCTTTTTCTGACAAGATTATGGGTCTGCTTGATAAAGGCAACTGTGCTGACATAGTTTACATGGATTTCTCCAAGGCATTTGACACAGTACTGCATGATTAAAAATCTTAGGTACAGGTGCATGTTGGGTGGATTAAAATTGTTTCAGTGACAGTTCTTAAAATGTGGTTGCTAATAGAAAGGCATCAATGAGCATTACTGCTAGATCTTCTAGGGAATGGTCCTTGGTCTCACTGCATAAAATTAATTTAATCATTTACATAGGTAAGTAGCTCACAAACTTTTCTGCTTGTGGCTTTCTGTTTCACTCAGACTCTTTCACTCAAATCTTGAGTTTTATTTGTGATGCTGTGACCAGTGCAGTCCTAGCTAATTAGAAATATGAACTAAAACCCAAGAAGTGATATATTTTTCCTTGATGAGACTTCTATTAAACCCCTGTCTCCAGCTTTGGCATACATCTTTTAGAATGGGGGTGGGGGGCAGTGGGGAGGGAACACTCAAATGAGCTAAAAAATGGAAGCACAGAAATATTTCAAAGATGGGAAAAAAAATCCATGTAGTGCCATTCTTGGTAAAGTATATCCACTCCTGTTTTTTAAGCAAAAGGGTTGATAAGCAGCTTGATCACTTTCTTTAGATTATCAAACAAGGAAAAGATATTCTGAAGGGAGAAGCTATTCAGTCTTTCAAACAAATGCATCACAAAAGCTGGAATACAAAATTAAACTGTAAAAATAAATAAAAAGAATTTCTAGAAGTAGAGGTAAATAAATGCTGGAGCTTCTTACCAGGGCAGGTAGCAACCTTGTTAGTCTCTGGAGTTTTTAAAATTGTCTCTTTGTGCAAGACAGGCTGAGTTCCTGTTTCTAGGAAAGATACCACATGCTATATGAACAGGCAATACAGCCAAATACTGTAGCACTTCTTTCTGCTCTCAGTCTATGGATTTTTGAATGAGGAAATAAAATTCAGAAAGATTTTTTTTTCTTTTTGGGGGGATGGGGCGGTGTTAATCTTTGAGATAGTCCCGTGCAGGCAGGGCTCACTGACATCAGCTACAGACTCATTCACTTTCCTACCATTTTTTTAAAACCAGGCTTATAAATTTGAGACATCTTCATGATATCTGAGATGAAGTGGCACCACTGTCTGCCAGATATTGCTGTTGCCAGTAACCAGCTCTTCAGCCATAAGGAGAGAGTCCATTCTTGCAAACACTTCCCGTACAGTTGTCATGTTTTCTAGCAGTGGGTGTTGACATATATTTGCACTGGGTAGAAGGAGATGTGTTAGCAGTTAAGCTCTTTCACTGTGCCTAGGCCTTAGATGACTTAGGCTGACTTAGTCACAGACATTGAGCCATCAATGTAAAAAAAAAGAAAAAAATGTCTTCCTGATTACCTTGTCCTTATTCAAAACAAGGTCTGTCACTCATACCCCTCTTCTGCCTTTTCCACCATGACTAGTGTTTCCCAACATTTCCATAGGAATCTAGGATGCTTTTTGCTCTCAGCATCAGGGGTTCCCCTTCCTTCTGGGAAAAAGGCCATTCACTTTGGTGTGGGGTTTGTGGGCTCCTCTCAAAAGGCCTGTGAACAATACCCAAGAAAGAAAACTCTTGTTAACAGGCATGACTTTGAGCAAGGACATAATTTAGGTTTAACTAATGGATTATAGAAATGGGGAGGAGGGAGAGAGAGCAAAAAATTATTTCTCTCTCATTTTCACTGTCCTTTAAGTGTTGTTGCAGATCATTTGCCCTGAACTGACTTTTAAACAGTATACTTGAAAATACATTATGCAGACTCTACTTCTTCCACTTCTAACTGAAGAAAGCAAATACTTGTGGCTCTCCAACCAGGGTAATGCCAGGTCCTTATGCAAAGAAGTAAGGGAAGAGCAGCAAACTGAAGACACTGAGGATCAAGAGTAAAAATGCATTTCTGAATACAATTACCAAGAGGACATTCTAAAGAGAAATTCAGTACACAGATTAACTTGACTCTGGACAATGCTGTGTAGACACTTCATATACATTCTATCATCAAATTATCTTGTGGATATAATCTTAGTGAACAGAGACAAAAAACTAGTGCATAAACATACACACCAGGCACACTTATTGTGCTGTTAGAAAGTTATGAACAACTTAGTTTGGTACAGGGATGCAATTAGGAGACATTGTACTGAAATGGCAAGGCCTTGGATACATCAACTTAATTCAAATTTTACTGCTCTCTCTTCCTTTTTTCAGTGCTTCTCTAATGTTTAACACTCCACTTAGTGAAGAAGTTCAACCACAAAAGCCTTTCCTGCTGTACGTAGATCTGCTTTGTGGCTGGGTAGCGAAATTCAACTGGAAATGAAGAAAAGCCTTGAAGAGGTACATGCCATTCCTTTGAAATGTGAGTCAGTGTTGTTTTGGTTCATGTTTACAAACTTGATTCTACTTCTGCGAGAAAACCTGACCAAAACCAAAGCATGAAGGCTTATTTTTCATGAAGTTGAAACAGGCTTAACTGCTTTCTCCTGTTCATGTCACGATATCAAGAAGCAATAAGTGAAACAGCTTGGAGAAAACATTCTCCACCTCACTCAAGTCGATCAACTACCTGCAGCAGCTGTGCCACAAGAAAACCTGGAGACTATTTCTGAAATTCATGAGTAATATTCAGCTTTACAGTCAGGCACCTACCTGTGGGTGTCTTCAATGCAAAAGTCTACATGGGAGGAAGGTGTTTAAGTTCTTGTTGTACATATGATGTACAGTCAAAAGATCCTAGACAATGCTTTGGGTGAACAATGTACTTGTCATTTTAGGTGACCTAGATTCTAGATTGCATCTCATCTACATCTACAACACTCTTAATGTAGAGTTTATTCTAATCTAGAGCCAAATACTGGTGGTGAAATGACTGATAAGAAGGCAAGAAAACTTGGGTTTATAGCTCTAGTTTTGAACAGTAGAACTAGAAAGTTAAGAAATATTAAGATGATAGTTTTTCTTTTTTCCCTATCAACTGGAAAATACATGACTTTCATGTAATCTAGTTAATTATTTATTTACAGCACACTCATTCATGTATTTCATATTAATAACACTATATTCTTCATGGGTATAAAACTCTATGCTCCTAAACAGTGAACTTTCACTATCTGAAGACCTGCTGTAGTGAGTGATTCTTATGCTTTTCTGACTATAACTTCTCAGAGCACATTCCATCTGCTCTGCTGAGTTCATCACCCCATTTGGATTCACGTGCCCTCTAGTATCAGTGCTGGAACTTTGACATGTAGTTACACAGCCAAATAGATGAGGCATGGCAGAAAGTAATGAAGGAATGGGCATCCTGCAAAGAAAACCTCAGTAGGTAGCATGAAGGTGCTCAGACTGAAGTATGTACTTCATTGTTCTTCTACACAAAAATTAGAAGCAATCATCAGGAAAGATACTGCTCCAAGGTTGCACATTCTGTCTGGGAAAGGCCGGGCTACCCCCATCTCCTTGGTCAGCTCTGCTGTAGTACTGTAAACTTGAAATTATTTTGGTTCATGTTAGAAACAAAGATTAAACTCCAGTTTGCTGCATTGCTTCCCTGCAATGCTCTACAAATTTCCTTGCCAAGAACAAGAACAGTTTGGTTCTTAGGAAGACTGTCCTCTACACTACTTGTCTGTGTTATTCCACACACATGTAAACAGTTCTGGTTTTCTTCTCTACTCTATTCCTTTGCTCTTCATGAGCCACTTCTGAAAGTGATACTTAAGGGAATCAGCCAAAAAATAGTGGTTGAACTGCTCTGTAATGACAGCAATCATTATTTATTGATTTATTAAAGGGATGCTTGAAAATTATTCAGAATCATCAAGCTCTGACATTACTGACCTACGTAATGAATAAGAGCTCATATTCTTTCTTTCTCTCTCTCCTTCTTTCCTCATTTATGCTCACCTCTGTCTTGGATCAGATTAGAAAGTAGGCTCTTCAAATTAGAGACTGCATCCTCCTATATCTTGGGGACTGTCATAGCAATAATTGTGAAAAACTGAAGTTATGTATAAAAGTTATGATTAATTTGAGACATTCATAAACTCTGAATAATCAAAATTAATTATATACTCTGGGTCAAGAAAGATACAGCTTGTGAATGATCAGAGTACGGGAAGGACCAGAACAGGCTTGTACCATTCTCTGCAGGAAGAGCTCTCAGTAGTGGCACTGAGGAGGGAGGCAGAGAAAACAAATGAAACGTGAAGTAGGAAGAAGATAGTACACTTTTGTGTGGCAGACTGTTTAGTGCATAAAAGTTTTGAAAAAGAATGAGCAACAAATGTGATATCTCTGTTACAACCCCAAAAAAGAACACAATTATTAATCTTACACAGAATGGAAGGCAGCCAATGCATCCATCAGCTTGAAAGATGCTTCCCAAGCCTTCCAGTGTCACACTGTGTGTAGGCTGACATACACCTGTAACACTACTGCTGCACCTATGCTCCCAACCACACCAGCAGGCAGTATGGTCCAATGACCATAAGAAAATTTGCACAGGAAATCTGAAGCATTTAGCAGTTTATGTACCCTTCAGCTATCTCTTGCAACCAGGTTTTGGCACATTCTTTTCACTGAATTTCCTGAGGTTTAAACAGAAGTTCAGAATCTGACATAATTCCTCATGTTAGGCATTCATATAGTAAGGAAAGAATTTGACATGTTTTTTCTGGAAAGAATACTTTGAAATACATTGAAAGGAAGATCAGGAAATGGATGTCAATCCCATGCAATTATGGGAGAATGCCAGGTTAGGTACGATCATAAAATTGCTGTGTCTGATAAAACATTCCCTGAATAGAAAAGATGGGCCCCATAGGTGTGGAGGTCATGTGATGGAAGACCATGTGGTAGAGTTAGCTTATTGAAGGTCTTGTCAAATCTAACACTGACCAAAAAACCTACATACCATTCATACTCTCTAAAATGACATTGGGTCTGGGAACAGCAATAATTTTTACAGGGTTTCCATTGTGATTTATAGTGTCTGTGAAGACCAAAATAAAGGAAAATCTCACTTAGGAGAAATAGATTCTCACTGTAGATGCTGACTGTTTCTGAGAGCAAAGTTTAGCTCTATCCATTAAAAGAAATATGCATATGTATACATGAAATATATATAAACTTCTCTCCAGTTGTCAAATCCTCGAGGCACATCTGGCTTTCCACTCATAGAGGCAAATTCTGTGTTAAATAGTAATATTAGCTTCCCTGTAAAATTCAGCATGGTGAGGATTATTTTACAGACTAGAACATATTGTCCTTGCTAATACAGTACATAGCATGTGTCTGCATGACGGAAAAGTGAATTCTGGCTCGTTTTGGAAAATATGCTATGGTTTCATCTGAAACTGCAGATCTGGCAACTCAAAAACATTTTACATAAATATTTCCCTAACTTTCAATTGAAGTGCAAATAAAATAAATTTCTGATAGAAATGTTCATAATTTCTGTCAGCCTACTTGGTAGTCTTCAGGAGAATTTGTTGTATGTATGCATGTATGTATCTCTCTTTGTCTCTATATATATGTGAATATAAATGATTGATTTATGTTATGAGAAAGTGATAAAAAATTTTAATTGGCCAATTGTATACCTAAGTAGGATAATGGATATGTATGGTAAAAAACATAAGGGGATTTTTTAAAAATCACTTCTAAAATGACTGTTACTTTGTTATAAAGAAAAATGGTTAGACTTTGGTGAGTTGCATCAGTCAAGCAGAACTATTTTCATTCATGCATTCATGTAGCAAGTATTTTATATATGGAAAATTTTGTAGCCAAATTCTTTTTGCTTGCTGGTGAAGTAAAAAGTAATTTTGCTGAGTAAAGTGAAGTCACACAAAGGTAAATGGGAGAAGAAGAAATTTGACTCTGGGAAACATCCAGAACATTGAAATGTGTGATGGAATGCCATCATACCTTTAAGGAAATAATGTATGCAGTGCACTGTATTTGCTCACTAACACTTTCTACACACTTTTAGTCATTATCTGTGAGGGAGAAATAAGTCACATTAACTGTGAGGGAGAAATAAGTCACTGGGTCTCAATAACAAAACACAATGCATAGTGTCAGAACTGACACCATAGTTAGTCATTTTGATAAAGATAGTTACTCTGCAGATTTTTTCCTCAGCCATGGTACGCTTTTAATAATTTGATACACCTAATCCTACCAGCTATTAATATGAACTTCAACTGTCATTTGGAGAATCAGCAGCAAAAGTAAATTAATGAATACTACTGACGTTGTGTTTGGTCATATGACTGCATTTTTAATAGGAAAATATGACAGCCAAAGACACAGGATAGGTGGTGTTTATGCCATTAATCAGAAACAGGAAAACCACTGAGCAGGTGTGAGTTTGGTTGGCAACTATTTTATTTTAATTATATGACATTGTATGTCCACCAACATGCTGATATAGGTGAATGGATCCATACTGAGCCACTGAAGTAGCAGACATCCAATTTGAAGGGAAAAGTTTGGCTCCTGTTCTTTTTATCAATATATAAACTACAGGAAAACTAAAGGAGTGGATTGGGGCACAACTGGACTTGTTCATCCACTACCAAGAAATATTTGGGTTCACTCCTAAATCTGCAGCTGCAGATATCTGTTGAACTTGCTTGAGCACTGTTGAACTCCTTGAGCACCTATCGATTTGTGACCATATTTAAGCCACAAAGGTTCCTCTTAGACTCAGATCCCAGTCAGAAAGGTGAAATCCCCTGGCATAAGGATGAATAATCCCCCCCTGCTGAGCAGCCCCTTGCCTCTCTTGCCACCACCACAGCCTTGAGCACCTCATCTCAGATAATTATGCTGCACATGAATAATTTTTTAATGTTTGGCTTAATACACACAGATTCTTTAAACAAAAATAAAAAAAATCAGCAAACATCATCACAATCTGGAAATCTCTTCCTTAACTTAGAAAACGGTTTCTTAATGGCACAGGGGGAGAGCACGACAGCAAGCTTGACAACATAATTAGAAGATTGTTACAAGGAAAGGGAAAAGCATTCTTTATACAGCTCTTACTACTTTCAATAAGATTATTCTCCCTGAATAGCTAATCAGCTTTTCTAGCTTCCCAAATCCATGTGCTTTAAGCTGCTCTCACAGTTCTTCTTAGTTGCTAAATGGCAAACAGTGACACCTCCAAAAGGGAAATTTAAAGTGCTAACCAAATGTGAGCAAACAGCATGATGGAGACTGCAGATAAAGAGATCTTTGGCAGATTAGAAGCAATTTAAGAAGATCACACTGTTACACCTGGGTTGACAAGAGCTGACAGGGTTTGTTGATCTCTGCTCCTATCTCCAATTTGAGTGTCATGTTTCAACAGAAATGAGAGGAACACACACAAAAAAAATCTTTTTAGTACCGAGCACTGGCTCCACAGCAAGTGTTTATGGCAGCTGAAACAAAAAGGAGCTAAAGTAGATGAAAGGATTAAAATAAAACTGTTCATCTCTAAGTGCACAGTACTTCCTCCTAATGCCGAGTGTCCCATTCTCTCCCTTGACAGAACCTTATCCCAGACACTCTCTACCCTTTTTGAGGTACAGAGGCTTTCTCTGTTGGCAAAATCTCACAAAATAATGAAGATTGAATAAGAACTAGGAAGTAGGAAGGGAAAACAAGCAAAAAAATCTCAGTAACAATAACATTGAGGACTGGTTTTGCATTGCTAATGATACAACTTATTAAAAGACTGAATTTTTTTCCTGTAAGTCAGCTACCAGGCATTTATATACTGAGACTTTGTTGCTCTCTGCTTGCTATCTCTGTCAATAAAGGAGCCTTCTTGAGCTGAACTTTGTTGCCCTCATTTATTTTAGAAATATTTATTGATGTGAGTCCTCATATAGATTCCCTTAAAAAAGTTACTCCCCTCTAGTAGAGAACAAGAAGAACAAGATATACAAGAGGCTCTCCAAGTGCCACTGAACTCAACATGAAATAAAAAAAGGAGAAATAACCAAAATGTATCTGAAAATCTATTCTTTAGAGGAACATACCTGGGAAATGAGTATATCTGGTTTGAACTGGGTCTCACAAGCACCATTACAGAAAGCTTAAAATGGTCTTAAAATGAATATACATATAATTTAGCATCTTGGGGATCTAAAACTCAAGTAAGTGGCTCCATGAACTATATCCAGCACAAAACCCTGCTGAAAATGAAAAGGAACCTAACATTCCTTAAACTAAAGATGCTACCTTGAGACAAAAAATACACCAAATCGTGTAGAGGGGGATGTGGTGAACCTCTAAAACATTTTGGGGCAGATTTCACCCTCTGCAGAAACAAGTTGAACCCATCTTTGCTTTTCAAGGTTTCTATTCAACTTTGTGCTAATCTATTTCAAGTGCAGCTACTGCTGACCAGGCCAATTGCAACTTTTTCCCATCCCATGACTCTTCCCAGGGCTATGCAGCTATGCTGTGGTCCAACCCTGGAATGGCTGATTAGTTTCCCAGTAGTTCATCAAGCTGATCCAGGCCACCACATGGCCATTCAATGGATCAGGAATCTTGGAAGTGGACAGATGGGATATGGGTACAGTACTATCCTTTTACCATTAAATCATAGCATGGTATGAAATTGCACCATTAAAGGCCTCATGGTCAGATGAAGCCAGTTTAAATCCAAGCTTCTACTAGAGGAGGTAGATGCAATTCCTTCCAAATGTAGCTGCATGGTCATGGACCCTCCCTTGCTAGCTGCACAGGTGGCTTTTTGTAGCCATGACATGGAGGGGATCACAAAATTTCTCTGACTTTTTCCCTAGATAATTTTAATACGTATCATGTTTCGACAGGCAGCTGTGTGGTTACTTTCACCAAGAGGAGAACACAGCTGGCGTAAGGTATATAGATGTCCAGTCAGGAGCAATGGTAAGGAGAACTGCTTCTTCAGTGGAATTATAGCCATAGCTGATCACTAAACTTAGGTAACTGTATTCTGTTACTACAAACAAGTGTTAATTAACCTGGGTCCATTACAAGACAATAGCTGAGGAAGCCATTATCTCTCTTAAAACAGACCAAATTCCAGTGTCATACTTGGCTCTGTTTTTCAAGACCCAAGAGTTTTTTTGTAACTTGCTTCTCTGGCCACTGCTACTGACATCAGTAAGCACGAGCGTGATCTTGGGGAAAAAGGTCTTTAATGCAAAAGACTTTTTTTCTGCTTAATATCTCTATAAAAATAGTGCAGACAGTACATTTCCTCGCTGTGTGAGCAGACAATATAAAATTTAGTCATGCCATCTAAATGGAGAATTAACCAGTGATCACAGGAAAGGAGGGACTGATGGGGAGTTGGCACCGTCAGTCATCTGCAGCAGGACTTTAAGGCCTAATTTTCCCAAGAGAGAATGCACTTTCCAAATTGCAGTGCAATTTTCAAAAAGTGGGAGCTGAATATTTAAATGCCTGCTTCCTCCGCACCCAGCTGTGCTTTCACCTAAAGTCAATTTGGAAACAGCAATAAAAAACATTCTGCATGTAGTTTACACATATAATAGCATCCCTAGTAATGCAAAAATCCTTCTAACTACAGTAACAGTCCCTTATTTTTGATACACAGTGTAGAACACAATTAATATCACTTATATTTGAAATATTTGTATCCCAGGACTTGTTCCAATATTGAATCTTTGCAATCATATAAGACCAATAAATCAGTTATGGACAAGGCACAAAATAACACTATATTTCATTCAATGCAGTTATAAAACTAATTTTGTTTATTAATGTGAGCTTTATTCCAACATACTCTCTCCTCCCTCCTGACACAATGTCAGAAAGACCTGAAAAGTAGGAAGACAAGGTGCCTAATTTAAGTGGGCATCAGCATTTTGGTTAGCTAGAGTCTGAAGAATGAATCTGAAGATGTGAATCGTGACTGATTGAAGTTGTCTTGGCAGATAATCAGAAATGGGGCATTTCTACCCCTCACCTCACCATGAACTCAGGCTGCAGGACTTTGCACATTTTCATTTAAAATAAAATACAGCAAACCAAACAAATGTCAGCATCAGTATTTGACAAAATAGATGTGAAACAAGGTATTGCAGGTCACCACAAGTAATGTCTAAGAGGTGGACTTGAGGAAAGAAATTCTTTATTCTAAAATTTTTCTAATTCTTTTGAAATCCTTTTTAGGTGTCAGATATAGAACCTAGGGGAACAATGCAAACTGCAGAGTATACATTTGTTGCTCTCCTTTTAGCTGGACTGGTTCCCAGCAAAAACATTAAATTAGGACAATATATATTTTTCAGGGAAAGCAAAAGGCTTCTGAGTTCAGAAACCACAGGGTACCTGCTAAACTGTGGGGCAGGAGTGGTGGTGGCTGTGATGCTTTCACACCTTCCCACGACACTTGCTGCTGGCAGGCACATCACAGCGCTGGCAGACAGAGCCAGTGCTGCTCCGTCCCCAACAAAACATGCTAATTGCCAGCCAGTGGATTTGATCCAGCTGTTGGCAGGTGTTTTGGGTGCATTTATGAACACAGCTTTTGCTCAGAAAAAGTAGAAAGATGGTATTTCAGGCTGCAGAGAAGGCAGAATTATTATGGACCATTCAGAGGCAAGAGATATAAACCACTGGCGGTGCAATATCCCTGTGTTCATGGAGGATGTCTGAGGCATTACTGGAAGCTATGTGTGGCTTTGCTGAGCTGCAGACCAGAGTCTCACTCATCCTCTTGTTCATCCTCTCACAACCAAATTCTCCCTGGACATCTGTCACTCGTGACAGAGGTTCTGGAGGTAATGCGATTATACGAAGGTTAGGCTGAGGATATTAACAAACTACTCCAATTTTTTTGGCTTCACTGTAACATGCCAAAGCTGTTGCTGTTAGATTACCCTGTCCCCTAGTCAATTATATTAATATTGTCAAAAATAATGCCAAGACTGTATCATTTTTATTCTTGCCAGCTGAAGAGACTATAATGGACATTGTATTTATGTGTTTTCCATATCTTCTGAAATAAACTAGTCCATCTTTTTAGACAAGCAGCTTTTCTTGGGGTTTTTAAGTGTTATTTATTTTAAAAGTATAAAGTATATAACTAAGGAAAGCCAGAAATGTTTCACAGCGAACATAAAATAGGAAGATGGATAATTTATTTCCACTGTTGGCTTCCAAATAATTTTTTTACAGATTAAAAATATTACTTATTTTGTAATCAGAAGAAACGGTCCAAGGCAGAAGCAGAAGATTACCTGAATATTACATCAATAATGAATATTTTACATGAGTTCCTACTCTGAAAGAAAAGCAGGTGAAAGATTACTACAATGAGAAGAGAAAACTAATCAGTCTAATACTAAATATGTATTGGTACTAGAATCTGAAACGAGGGAAAGGAAAGAGACCAAAAATCATCCAATCTGATTCCCTGCAACTGTGAGATTATCACTATATACTTTTGCAAGTGCTAGAGACTTTTCATTTTTAAGGGTCTTTATAATTCTCTTTTTCACAGTCTAATAAAAGTGAGGATTTTCCTTCCCATAACCATTTTAAGCATTTTATTTATGGTGTTAATTACGAAATGAACAGTAACCATAAGAAACACTTTGTGGATATCTATTGCCATATCAATGGATATGCTGATGTTATCCCATTACATGATTTTCCTCTATTCTGGGTATCACCTTAGTCTTGGCTTTATCATGCAGTAGTTTATGTATTTATGTTTATACCTCAGTCCCCCCAATCTTTTAATCAATTTTATTGCTCTTCCAAATTCCCTTCAGACTGGCAGTGTCTTTCTTACTAAGTGATGGCCAGAATTGACTTGAGTTTTCCAGAAGGATTCACAGAAATTCCTGTGGAAAAGGATGCCTTTAAGTAGACAGTTTAAAGTATTCAGCATCACTACAGCAAAGAAGTGTTCATCACTTCACCTTTCACTCCATGGTCTGGGGTTTTTTTTAGTATTAGCGTTTTCTGTGTTTCTCCTGCATATTGAGTCATATGTCTCAAATTATCATTACTTGCAATTACTGCGCAATCAGTCACATTTTCCTAAGACAAATCTCATATTATTTCCATATCACGCTAATGTTTTCAGGGCCTACATGGTTGTTTTATTATTTTTCTATTTTGTTAGTTTGCATTTCTAAGACTAGTAGTGCTAGATGAGGAGCTTGTACCATCTCCAAGAGCTTTGCAGGAGTGCAGTGACTCAGAAAGCAAGGAAATATTCACACCACCCTGGATAATCTGACCAGCTATTTGATAGAATTGCTGTATAATAATCTGCTTCTGCTCATGGAAATAGGATCTTCTGAAACAAGGTAAACATTTAGGGATTGTGGTTTGCCCTGATGATTTTCAGAGAAATCTTCTTGTACCTCTTCCTCCATGTGCTTACAAGACCCTCTAAGGGGCATTGATGTTCTCTTCTTTACTCCTGTCAGGATCCTTGCTAAAGATAAAAATTGGAGACCCATCTCTGAACCCACTGAAAGCTGAACCATCTGTGTGACAAGGAAAATGCAAACTGAATAACATTCACCATGACAGATTTTGTGGAAAAATCACACTTTGGTTGGGGAGCTATCAGCCAGCACATCATATATGCTAGATTCCAAACCAAGTTCCTAAAGATGTCAATCATGCAGGGATGTTTTCTGACAGAAGAACACAGTGACTGGGACAAATTCTACAATTGTCTCAAAAGCGTGATTGACAGAATACGAAAACACAACTTACACTTTGTGATGGGTGACATTAATGCCGAAGTAGACGCGACAACTAAAGAATGGAATGAGCAGCAGGGAAGCCTGGCAGAGGGACGTATCATACCAAATCCAAGGGACCTTGATACTGTGTTTTGTGTCTTACTGTCTTCTCATAAGTAACCTTTTCCTTCTAAGAAAGAAAAAAAGAAGGAAAGAAAGAAGGAAAGAGAGAAGGAAGGAAGGAAAGAAAGAAGAAGGAAAGAAAGAAGGAAAGAAGGAAAGAAGGAAAGAAGGAAAGAAGGAAAGAAAGAAAGAAAAAAAGAAAGAAAGAAAGAAAGAAAGAAAGAAAGAAAGAAAGAAAGAAAGAAAGAAAGAAAGAAAGAAAGAAAGAAAGAAAGAAAGAAAAAGAAAGAACAAAAGAAAAAAGAAAGACACTGGAAAAATTACAATATAGTGGAGTTAGTCGCTAATCAGACAGACAGCTCTCCCTGATGTGCCTGTGTTCATTCTTTCTCAGTGTTATACATCCAGCAAAGAAAAATATGTGCCAATGATAAGTGAATGTTAGTTGTCACTGCAATCTGAACCATCTGACGCCCCATATGCCTTTTCAAAGAACTGATGAGATTTCACCTATCTCACCCAAGGACCTTTACCAGCTGCTGGCCTAAGTAAAAAAGGAGTAAACAACTCATTCTAGTGCATCCAGACATGGAGGTAATGCCTCAGGTTCACAGCCACAGCCAAAAGGCTGTTTGTCTTTTAATGTACTATTCAGGTCTTCTTTTTCCTTCTATTATACAAGCTTCTATACAAATATTTAATTCTATCACATCAGCTTACTGTGGAATGTTATGTAAAAATTTAATGTTGATGAGTCTAAAACAAAGAAGTACATTAGTTGTCACATGACTGGATACTTCATAGTAGTTCAGCTTGTGGTGCAAGCTGCTGAAGGGCTATGAATGAAGAAATGCCTGTTACAGATGCCAGCTGGCAGGTCATTGAGTACCTAGAAACTACCTCAACTTCCAGCAACATGAAAAACAGACAGCTGTCTACATGGTTCTACTGGATCTATTTTCCTTAAACATTTCCAATATGAAATCTCTTCCCTTAATAATTAATAGAAATTATTATCTCTTTGGGCATAACAATGCAGACACTTAAAGCTTGAGCTGGAAATGGTTTTCCTCCCATAGAATATAATCTGTGTGTGTGCATGCATGCAGACATGTTCAGCTGTTTTTGTACAGCTGTTACTGCCTGCCCAAAGACTTTTTAAACTTTGGGCAGTTTCTATCAAATTTGGCAGACAATAAAGATCCCAGAGGTACATGATGTATAGAAAAAGAAATAAAGAAAAATTATTCCTGCTCTCTGTAAAGTCTCATGTGCAATTAATGGACACTAAGCAATCAGTTCCTCAGTTAAGAGGAACCTACTGTTCTGTGTAGGTTTTCGTGTTTTTTTCAGAAGGCACACACCACAAATCTCAAAATTCTGTACAATTTGAGTATTTGTCACATCTCTCCTGTATGGATTCCCTGGTGTTTATAAAGAATGTTTGTAAACTGCATTTATTAGTATAATTAATTTTAAAAGTAAATTATCAAAGAAACATATAATGAAAATAAATGCTCCAGTTTTGAAGCATTGAATTTGAAAGATTTCTTTCTCTTAAAAATAGAAAGAAAACAATTCTGTCTGTTAGAAACATTAGTTTTCATCTAAAAACACTTAAAAGGATAGTAAGAGAACATGCCAAAACTGGAAAATGGTTACAGGCTAACACAACATTCTCAGTTGGAAAGTCATACCATGCAGACTTCCCTAATCTTAGACACTGTTTCAAACTTTGTTAGGAAAATTCTTCTTAAACATTCAAGCCCCTCCCTCATGTTTTATGTCACTCTTTGTCTTCACATAATGATTTATTCTCTGGTATTAATAAAAAAGCCTCCTGTGAAAACTTTTTTCCTGCAAAAATTCTGGTCTGTGTTCAGGCATTAGTAGAATTAATATTACCTAGTCTGAGCCACTCCACTGGAGAGCCAGCACCAGGAGTTCAGTCAGAAGAGTCTGAAGTCTCTGTCATAAGACTTTGAGCAACTCCCAGAGAAAGGTTCCTGTGTGTCTGCATTGGCCCATGATGAAGTCCATTTCAACTACAACAAAACTTGAATTTTTTAGTTAAGTTCAGTTAGTTATGTAAAGATGATGAAACTTTACTGGTATTTACTTCTTAAGAATCTACAGTGGGATCCACCTCTGGTGTTAAGCATTTTAACTTCCAGTGCAATCCAAACCATGGTCTCCTGACTGCCTGTGCAGAAGTTTATCTGGCTCTTGGTCTTGCTTTCAGGTTTTTCCCTCAGCAAGGAACTGTGGGCATTATGGAAAAGGTGATACCTTGCATCAGGGTCTAAGATTGTAAGGATTCAGGCTGCAGGCCAAGCTGGGTTCCCTGCTCCAAAGCAAAACGTGCAGGCATCAGGATGATATGAATGCAGATGTCCCCCTAAAGTAGCATCCTCTCCCATACAGTGTAGATGCAGTCAGTTTCAAGATGCAGTGTGTCATGCAACATGAAGAAGGCTGATAGGAATTAGCTTTATGTCTCATTCATTTCAGTCCTGAATTATTTTTCACAGTTGTTATTTACAGTCTAAGCCTGTAAAATTTGAGCCAGCAATATAATTATGAAATAAAGATTAATTATAGAAAATTTCAAGAGGAAAAAGCATCTTTCTTTTTTTTTCTTCAAAGGAAATTGCTAAAAGCAATGATCTCAAATCCCATCTTTTCACAAGCTATTATAAAGGAGAAGGCTCCAAGCTGCAGTGGCCTTACTCATGCACAGACCGGAGGATTCACATTAGCTAGTATGTTTTCCTTTATCGACTATGTTTACAGAAGGGGCAGCTGTCAGTTCTGAATTGGTTTCCTTCAGAATTTTTCAGTGTTCAGAGAAACCATTGCAGTCTCAGATGTGGGCTGTCAGAGAAATTTACATTTACAGGGAAAACCCATCTGCCATCAGCTGGGTGGAAAGGTTGGAGTGTCTCTTATGGCATCCATATGCTGAGGCAGGTGGAAGACCTTCCAGAACCAATCATCTCTCTCCTCCCAGATCTCAAAAAGCAATGCCACATGCAGCCTGCCCAGTTGTGTGGATGGTAGCAGCTGCACAGCTGCCCCCGATTCCCTCACACCGCTCCTGCTGCTCCTGAGCATGTTTAGTTTCAGGGCCAGAGTGGACTATGTGACAAACGTTCAGGAATTATTTAACAATGAAATACCTCAGAGTTAACAGTGAAGTCAGAGGGGATAGACAGAGCTCAACTGATACCCTGAAAAGAGTTTGTTTGCTCCTTTCAATATATTACTATAAGCACAAAACCAGAGGCCATTCATAGGAACTTAGTCTGTACAATTCTAAATTACAAATTACTTTATGAGCAATTATGCTTTAGAAAAGGCTTTCAAAAAGACATTGAGGTTTTCAATGTGTGTGTACTATAATTTCCCTGAATATTGGAAAGCTGGCAGTGTTGACATTAATCTGCACAGTGTGAACTTACAGGCTCAGTCCATTGCAATAGAAGGGAAAAGGAGGGTAAATCATTGAATGCCTTGTTTTAATATCTTACAACATGAGTGCTTAAATTTTAATCCTATCATATCAGCATTTAAAAAGAGCATTTCTGTAACTGAAGGAGATCTGATGATACCTGTGATAGCAATACTTAAAAAATTGAAGAACAAGATAACATCTAATAGGCAGATGATCTCTAAACCTACCTTCAAGATTTCGTGGACCTTAAAGTACTGACATATGACCCATGGTAAAGAAAAGGAGAATCCTATGGATGGTTACATGCACATTTTTGAAAATGAGTAAATAAAAAATGGTTGGAGGGAACTTGGTTATATGGAAGATCTCCACATTGCCTGGAATCTGTGTTACAGGAAACACCTGCTTTCATGGTTACCCTGCATTAAAGCCAAGTGTATAACCTAATCACTTCCTATTTATTAATTTATGTATTGATATGAATAACTACTCCCTAAGGTACTTATCTTTGTCCTAAATGTACTCAATCTAAAATCAGTATTTAAATTTCTACTCATTTCAAAGAAAGAAGAAATAGAGTAATAATGAGGGCTTTGGAAGTACATAAAAACTGTAAGGTATCTGTTGGTGATAACTATCTAAAGCAGGCACAGCAAGAAAAGGGTCATGGAAACACAGAAGAGAAGCTATAAACATTAAATATTTGCTTCTTTCCTATCCCTTCAAATCCCTCCAACTGCACGAATGTAAAATGCAATTTTGATTCAGTATAAAATAATAAGCAATAGAAGAAAGTGTTGACGTGTCAGACTCTCATCTGGTTTGAACCAGCAGAGCAATCTATATCAGCTGAGAGCCCAAACCCATGAGATTGTTAAATGATTGTTAATTATTACAAGAAAATAGCTCTTTTCATGGAGTTTTCCCTATTCACCCCCAAGAAAATGCGCATAATGGTTAATTCCATGCTGTCAATTTCAGAGAATTTTTAGACTTTAATGTAACATCAGAATAAGAGAATGATCTTTTAGCATTTTATTTATTAATAAATTTATTTATTTATAAGGAGCAAGAAGAAGACAAAATAGCTTCTTTGCACATGTAAAGATAAAAGACGAGAAAAGCATTTTTGAATGCATAAAGACAAATTACTGAGCGGTTGCAGATGATGCCTCTGTAATGATATAAAAAGAGAACCTAGTTACAAATGGTCTGTAAAACTAAATCTCCAAACGAGATAAAACAAAAAAATATTTTAAATGCATAAGGAAGTTAAAGGTATACAACGGAAAACCTGCAGGACTTTTAATAAATCAGAAAATTAGTATTAATTAGCCAAAAATCAGTCATGAACAATACTGACATTCCAGTCTGCTGATAAAATATTTATTTAATATTAGCTTAAAAATCTATATATAGAATGTAGTAGCACTAGTTTCTATGTTATAAACATCCATATAATTCAGACATATTGGTGTGTTTCTCATTTCAAATCAGATTTATTTTCTGTGTTCCTGCTTAAGCTGATCCTAATTAATGATGCTGAAGAAGAATACGGCCAAAGTTTCCACAGGTGATGTTGAAGATAATCAGCAATAAGTTATGGGTCAATCAAGAACAGGGAACCAGAAGAGCTAAAAGAACTTGAGTAGAGTTTGATAGATAACATGTCATTGAAATTTATGCTTAGGAGGTCATTAAATGTGTCATAAATATGGACACATTTGTGCTTAAAGAGTGGTTATGAAACCAAAGGGGAAAAGTACATAAGGGAGACTAACAATTTGTTCTAAAGGGAGCCTGCTTTGCCACATTTAGTTCTGTACTAAATTTACTTTAACCAGGATGAGAGATGTACATCAGGGGAATGAAATTTGATGATGATACCTACTAGGAAGGGGCAATCAACAACAACAGCAACAACAAAAAAAAAAAAAAAAAAAAAGGAAGAAAAGTTCTGGATGACTCTTAACACACTGCACTGTGCCCAAAGGAAGATAAGTGTTTTACACAATTAAATGTAGAGAGGTGTGAGATAATGAGATTAGGGACAC
The DNA here is from genome assembly GCA_013400315.1 of Bombycilla garrulus. Lineage (NCBI taxonomy): Eukaryota > Metazoa > Chordata > Aves > Passeriformes > Bombycillidae > Bombycilla > Bombycilla garrulus. Next base: position 213,324 of record VXBU01006348.1, read on the forward strand.
AAAATAAGGGAAAATGTTTATGCCCTGTGTGGTACAAAAAAGTGACTAGAAGCAGGATCTGGAGACAGACTGGGCTCAAAAAGCTTCAGGACAGTGGTTAACAGTGATATAATATGTTACTATTTTTGTTCAGAAAGGTAACAATAACATAATAGATGAAGTTATTCCAGCTCTTGCATGAGGGATTTATGAATGAAGCTGCCTTTGCTGTACTATGAGGAGTTCCCTATGCCTTATAAAAATACCAGAGGCAAAGGGGACTAGACAATAGAATCAGGTAGACAGCAAACTTAATTATTCATAAAGGTCAGAGACCAAAACAAAATTGTCTGCAGTCTTCGCAGAGGTGAAACAAAATGGATCTTAACAAGGAATATGTGGTCTGGAAAATTTCAGTGCAAACAGAAGAAATTGCACTGCTAACTGATCTACTAATAAATAGATCAGTAAAAAACATGTTTGAAACAATCAAAATGAAACTGAAAAAAAATAGAGGGGAGTCTAGTTAGTAAATGGAATATGTCATCCAAGTCAACAGCTGAAGCTATAGGAACAAGCATAATTCCCCAGAATTTGTTACCCAGCTGAGATTTCTTTCCTGTCTAAATTTAAGTAGCTAATATTTTTTGAAGGATTGAATTCTAGGTGAATGACCTCATTCTCTAAATATTCCTTTCTCTCACCATTAAGTAAATACAGAGCCAGCATATATGACTGCATGTAAATCAGGAAAGTTTGTAAGTTGCCTAAATTTTGGTATCATAAAGGTGGGTTTCAAGAAGTGCTTAAGTACTGAGGCCAGAATTTCAGTATTAGGCAAATGTCTGTCATAAGAATCATGATCCTGAAGTCACAGACTGAGCTGACTCTTGGCTTTGGAAGACCATCTTTAGAACTTAAAATTTCCCTTCAATTGTGCCAAATGTACTTGGGTTATACAAAAATGGTAGCATGACTGTGCTTTACCACAACTGGAGTCCAGGAACAAAATCTTTGAGATGCATTTACATGTCCACACTCCCTACTGAGTGTAGTTACACCCATTTCTTTCTTCTAAAACATGGCCACTTTCCTCTTTTTACTTCAGAGCTGTCCAGCTAGAAAACCTACACATAGGGAAGATGGAGGGTTAGTGCTCTCTTCTTCCACGAGTGGATACAAATTACTACTTCCCACATGTGCCCTAACCTTGCACTTGTAATCTCTAATCCTGAGGAAGAGGAAGTTCATCAGTGTTCAGGAAGGGGCACCAGAAGGATTTAAAATAGCCACAATCTTTAAAAGTAGGATTAATAGTGCTTCCAGTCTCTAGAAATAATGTATATTATTGAGAGTCAATTGCATTTAACCTAGGACAGAAAGGACTAGGAGGATCGATCAGAGCTAAAATTCTCTTTTGCTCAGATGATGGATAGACAGCAGTCCTCCTCCCTTTTAGTCCCTTCTAGTTAATTTTCATTCCTTTTTTAATAAGGTCACAAATTAAGCCTGAGGGATGGTAACTGTCCTATGTACCCATGCTTAGAATAAAGCTTCATGTGAAGATTCAAATCCACCAAAATAACTTCTAATTCCCTCATCGATTTTCAAAGTCATCTAATAATGATATAAACATTTTATCACAGTGACTCCGACAGCCAGGTTTAAAAGGCAAAAAATAAACCTGCAAGGAAATGAGTCTGCAAACCTACCTTTAGCAGGGGCGGACTGTGAATGCCCAAGGAATGGAAAGGTTTGATTGTGTTACCTTGAGCAACACTCGGTAAAATGAGAGATTCACCTCTTCTGCATTGTTTTCATACTGGCTCTATGCTGACCTCAGGTAGCTCAATTGTGTATCTCCTGAGCTGTCAAACAGTCCCCTGGTAGAGGCCTGAATAACCCAGCTCAATATAGCAGATCTGAGAGGTCTTGCAGACCCAAGAACTTCTGAACTATCTTTATAGATTTATCTCTGAGCCCATCAGAGGATGTCTGTCTGCATGAGCACACGCACGTTTGTGTATCTGTACTTCTGCAAGCTGAGGGCATGAGTGCGCTCTGTCTCACCTTTCATCTAGTGCCAGCTTCATTTCTTCTGTTTTTAGTTTGAAAGCCTAAGGATTACTGGAGTGGTGTTTCTTCACTGCTTTTTGTCATCCTTTCAGCTTACAGCCTGGACATATTGGAACAGCTGCTCCTTTTTCACAGGCTAGGAAGGACCATATGCTTGATATCAACATAACCCCAGCATAACAGGTGGCAAATGTATTTTTGTTGCTAATAAATTCCCACTTAGGTTTTAAATTGCCTGAGCTCCAACTCTCTTTATAAGCCATAATACATGAGAATTCCAAACTCTGCTTTCTGGAAATCAAAATAGTATGAACTGAGTCAATTTCTGTTTGCTGATTTTACTGATATAATGTTTTCTGCTGACGTCTGTATAATTATATAAGTTTTTAACATTTCAGGTTATGACTAGTTTTCATAGATTTGTCACTTATTTTCAGATGATTCTATATTTACACCACTATAATATAATTAAAATATTACAATACAATAATATGCCCCATAAGCACAGGATGTTCAAATGCATTAGCTTCTTAATCAATTCAGTAAAATGCTGACAATGGAAAGGGATATTTTAATATATGCAGACCAGAATCATGACACCATGCAAGCATATGCTCCCAGCAAAATCTGTGGGAGCAAAGTCCCTTCTATAACTTTGTTACTAAAAACTTAAATTCCACAAAGTTTTTATCTTGTGACTGATTTTTTTAAAAGCCCTGAAACTTAGAGTGCAACAATTTGGCATTTTTTTCCATATGCTTTTTTTTTAATGAGCTTCAAATTATAGATCACAGCAACAACCAAACAGTTGAAGGGAGTGAAGGGAGAAACCAAACAACCAATATTATTGCCAAAATAACTTCAAACTGGTTGATTTTGCATTCTCAAAAGCTGTTTCTTTCGAAGATACTGCTGAATCGAGCCTTCAAGTCAAATAATTCACTTTTACATGGAAGAATATGAAAAGTGCCGATTTATAAATTTTCGAGTGGAATAGCTTCCTCTATCTTTTAACTGCTTCAAATTTTCCAGTCTTTTTGCAGTCCTCAAAATAGGTAGCAGCATCTGCTTTTGTCATATATTTGTACTTTATGTGTTTTTATTACTGTGTCTGTTTTCTAAACATTGCTAGATCAAGAGGCAGAAAGTGTTGCCTCTCTGATTGTCAGGAAGGTTATAACATATACAGACTTCAAAGCAATCTGTGAAGATAACTGATCAAAGTGTATCTTAGCACATGCTTTAACTCTGTAAATGCTTTATATAAAAATTTCAAAGTCTGGATGCCAGTCTCCACGGACACACATGAGCAGTAGTGGCTGAATGAAGGACTCATGTATATGAAAATGTTTATATAAAGGGAGATTCTTGCAGTGTTTTTTGAGAGAGAAAGAAGAGAAACCTCGTGAGAGTTTAGGTTCAGGAGGCTATGTGAGGATGATTGCAGACGACTCATCCCATGTGATCCTCCTCCTGCAGGTAGAGGCTCGCCTCTGCAGGGAACCCCCCCTGTCTAGCTTTTCCTCTCCTCACAGGCACTGAAATGCTTCCCTCAAGAAAGTACTTTTCACTTTGGCATGTAGGGATGTAAAACCAAAAATCTGGTGCTTTACTGCTCTGGTAAAACACCATCCACTTGTCATGAAAATTTGGGTGCTCTATTTCATCTGAAGGGAATGAGAAGCGTTCACTTTGCAGTTTGAAAGCTGGGAGCATAAAGGAAGCAGTTTGGGGCCAATGAGTGACAGCAGCTGATCATAGCATAAATTTCAGAATATCAGGAAAATGAAAGTGTTGACAATTGCTTTTTATCATATACTATTTCTATTATTATTATTAGTAGCAGTAGTAGTAGTATTACTACTACTACTACTAATTCTCATGTATTAGAGATCAAAAACCAGGATGTTGCATTTTGAATTTCTCTTGATTATACTCAGGTGACACTTATTGACACAGAGTCTACTCTTCTTCAGTAATACTGCTGCCTCTTGAGAGTTATATACTATGTCACTTTGTCACTAAAGTCTACTTTGGACTAACATTTGAGACCTATGTTCTAGCAGAAAAAAATAATTTGAAGCTTTTAAACATTATTTTCTCTTCAGGCTGCCATCAACACAACATTTATTTGATCAGGTCAAAGAGGAGAGGTGCTCAAAAAATTGAAATTGATGCCTGAATTTAAATTTTGTTTAGTTTTAGTTTGCTGCCAACAGTAAATTAAAAAACAAGAGTTTCCAGGGCTTTTGAGTATGTCAAGATGGTTTGTTCCATTGTGCAGAAAAATGTTTTTAAACTAGTATTGTCAGTATACTGGTATTTATACCAATGCACAAGTTTTTTGCAATACAAAAACCACCAAGAACTTCCTCTTGGGATCAAGGTCTCAGCATGGTGAGTACAGTAAAAGCGTTTCTGAGAATACGGTGGTCATAAGAATTTAATGTCTGAAAATACAGGTAATACAAAGGCTGAGGAGTAAACTTGATTTGGTATTGTTTTTGTGCATGATCACATTTATCAAAGTATATATTGCAAGAGCAGCAATCATTATATGATTATTTATCTCATACCAAAATGACATTGTGGTACCTATGGATCCTGAGGAAAGACTGAAAATATGTGTGAGAAATGGGAAGAATTCCACATACAAAAGAGGAAATAAGCTTTGTATAAATGAGGTGACAAATGGGGACACAGAATGGAAAACATAATAATACCAAATAAAAGATAATGAGATCAGTATATGTATACATAAACACACACACATTTTTATAGATATACACTCATAGATACACACTTGAAAATGTATAATAGATGATTGCAGAAGTTGCTAATATATTACAGATGCTGAAAATCTGCAACAGTGTGGTCACAGACCACAGACTGAGGCAGACATTTACTACACTTTTTAATCTGGATCCAAAGCTACGGGAAGCAAGACTGAGAGAGGATAAGTATCTGAGGGGAGGGTGTCAAAAGGACAGAACCAGGCTCCTCTCAGTGGTGCCAATGAATAGGACAAGAGGCACTGGGAAGAAATGAATGCATGGGAAATTCCACTTGAACATGAGAAAGAACTTCTTTACCCTGATGGTGACCAAGTACTGGGACAGGTTGCCCAGAGAGGCTGTGAAGTCTCCCTCAGTGGAGATGTTCAAAAACCATCTGAGCACAATCCTGAGTAACTTCCCTTAAGGGAAATACTAAGTAACTTTCCTTGCTTAAGCAGGGGGTTCAGACTTGATGTCCTCCAGTGGTCCCTTCCAACCTTAGACATCCAGTGATTCTGTAGGGTCAGCAGTCACCATTTTACCTCCTCCAGTGGACTTCATTTCAGTTCTTTGCTTTGTGCCTAGGCATGATATGGTAATATTCAGCTCTAATACAGCCACAATGAGCAGGTATTATTGCTGCTGTGTTTGCTGGTTCACTGGTCTTTACCTGCGCACAGCACTCATGCAGTAGAGCATGTGTCAGAAACGGGCAGTTGTTTTTGTGGAGCACTGCTGTGGGTATACAACACATCTGCTTCATGTGAACTACTTGAGCAGTAGTGGAAATCCAGTGCTGAAGTTGTGTTTGCTCCTGTGAAACGATGGATACTTTCTATCCTACCACCAGTGGTTAAGTTTCAGCATAAAAACCTTTATCTTCAATTTGAGTTACACTGACTATCATTTGCTAGTTTAAGGCAAACTATTGATTGACATGTGGATGTGGAAAAAACATATTTGGAGAAAGAGAAACGATAGTGGAATACCCATGACAGAAGAAACATTATTCTTAACAAGACAGCACTTACAGAACAATGTCAAAAAAGACAGAGGCAGAAAACTAAACAGTTTTCTAAAACTACATCAGTATTGAAAAAGAGATCAAACTTCACATGAACCACAAAACTTTAAAATGAAGTAAAGCTTCAGTGTTCAGCAATATCATCTTTAAAGAGATGTGCCAAGTAGTTTGGGATGAATTCAAATATTTCCTCAAATGGAGACAAGTGCAATCGGTTTTGGAGAAGCTTGGCAGTGTAGGAGGATACCTCTGGAGAAAAGATAGATTTAAGGCACATTGCTGATAAGGGTGGGACTTGGTAGAAAACACCTTCTAAGCAAAAAAAGAGCAGCAGATCAATGATATCTTGCACAATAAAGTCATTGAAGTCAAGTCCAATACTGGCAGTAGTAGCATAGAAGGAACACCATCCTTGTTTTCTCCATTTTGAGCTTTAAACAGGGTCTGTCTTTGTTACAAGTATTTTAAGTTATAACCATGAAGCAGTGGTGAATATTAAAACCCACAATTCTTCTCTCAGGGTTTTATTCTCATATAAAATCTTGGACACTCTGGTGGTCTGTACTTAACTGTGCATATACTTGATGTAACTAAGTCTGAAAAAAAAAGCATGGGGGATAATAAAGATTATAAAACAAACAAACAAAAAAACCCAAAAAAACAAAAACCAAACCCCAACCCCGAATGAAAAACCCTGAAGGTTGTTTCAGGCTGTTCTCCCTTGTACTCTGGTAAAAGCTTCAGGAAACAACTACTAGGGGAAAAAAAAAAAATTGACCTTATTTGTCATTCTTATTGCCATAAAATTACCAGAAGAAGATTGCCAATATCAACAACTCTTCCATCAGTTTTGTCCACACCTTGCTTGCTGTAAGACCTCAGGGCTTCTGGAACTTATTCCATGTGTGCAGATCACATGACAAGTAGGGGTGAACCTTTATCAAGGCTCCGTTAGAGTGACCTTCCTCTGCTCCTCATTTTTTATGGTATTGAAACAGTAAATAACTACTATAAAGCTGTAACATATGATACTGTTTCTCCAACACAGTGCATCAAGGACTTGTACATATCTCTTTTGGTGAGTCACAACCACTTCTACTACCATTCTGCTTCAATTAATATATATATTAACAAATACATATACTTGACTACAAAGATCTTGATCTTGAGCTATTTGCCTGTCTAAAAAAGTCTAAAAAAGCAAAAGTGACAAATAGTTGCTGCCTGAAAAGTTGCTGCCTGAAAAGTGAAAATAGTTGCTGTCTGTATTGTACATTGATGATACAATTGCCTTCATTCATAGAGTGATTTAAGCAGATCTAACAGATTAAATAGCTCCCCTACAGTCTGAACCTTAAACCTGGCATTTAACTTAATTTTTACATCAATATAATCTATTCCCAATTTCTACTCAATACTTGAAAGTCTATAGTTAGCAGGAAGTAATGCAGACAGTAGCAGATTAAAATGAGATTTAAATTGTTCTATAATATTATCCAATACAATTCCATGCTAAGTCTTCTTCTATCTATCTGAAAATACAAAGAGGTCTCTCACACATTATTTTGGTGTGAGAATTTATTCACCACCTATACAGAGAAAAGGCAGCAGGGAAACCTATTGTTTTCTATCAGTCTATCATGATGTGGGGCAATGTTGTATCCCAGGAGAGGAGAGGGGACAAGCTTTGCATTTACTCTCTGTGAAGGGACAGCTGATGGATGTATCCGCTCAGCCAAAAGCACTGCCAGCTTGAGTTGCTGTCCTCTGCTCCCCTCTTGGATGGCAAACTCCTGCACTGGCCTGAAGCACTGTTGCCAGAGGGCAGGGCTGTCTGTTGCATGAGTTTGCCACCCAAGATCAGAGGTGAGAAGTGAAAATTCCCCATGCAGCCTGCAGAACGACTCTAGTCCTCCTACAAGACCAGTGCTTTCCCAGGGGTGGCATGGGAGTGTTGGGTCAGCAATTTCTGTGGATAAAATGTGGGCTTCAGTCACATGTAGTAGGTACAAACTCAGGTTCTTAAATGTAGGTGCCTTAAAACAAAATTTAAATCTCACACAGTTTTCTGAGATGTTCTTGACTGTAAGATTAAAAAGACCCAACAGAAGCATAACAATCTTGTATAATCTTGCTCAGAGTTATATCTTGTGGGGAAAGAACACAATAATTGGACCAATATGATGTTAAAATGTGTACCAGTTGGCACTTAAAAAATGTCTAACTACTTAAAAAAATGGAACAGCTGCTCCTTAACAGAGAACTGTATCCAGCAAACCTTGACATCCCTGGCTTTTGTGAAGTTTAATGCACTGGCAATGCCACTTCAATGTTTCTGAAAGGATTTTAATACCCTGGATGTTGAAATATAAGAGACTGTGAGTATCACAGTGTCATTTGTTCTAGACATAAATATGACAGTATTCTTAATGTCATACACTCTTTTCACAGACAAATTTAATCAAGTAGCCCTGATGAACCCAACAATATTTGAGGGCAATAACAAAATTGAAAAGTGAAGAATTTCTTCCTTAAGTGAAGGAATGTATAGACTAATTGCTAAAACAAAATGTATTGCTGAGGAAAAAAAGCATAGAGTGCAGAATGGAAATAGAAGACAAGTATCAAATAATAAAGAGTTGACATAGATTAGAGGTGATCAAGAAATTAAAGCATTTATTACACAGCGGTTGACTGATGATGTGTCTGAATGGTGTTCTTCCTGGGCTTCAGTAGTTACATATATCAACTCATACTCCAGTTGATCAAAATAAAAAGTTATGATTTAGCTGGCTTCAAACTGAAGTCCCTTTCCTGTATTTGTTGCATAGGCCCTGTTGGTAATTAAAATGTCTCACAGAAGGTAAGATTTTTAATCATCTCAGCAGGGTCCTAGTTTCACCCCTTTTATGAATTTTCATAAAGCTGAGCTATAGTGGCCAAAAAAAGGTAAGCAATAGTGATTTTCCTCTGCTGAAAATTACTTTTACAAAGTACTGACAAATGTGTCACACAAATATGTTCTACTAAACAATGTATTTCCTTCATTATGTGCCTGATCAATCAAAAATAACTAAAGTAAATCAAGTTGCACACACTCATAGAAAAGCTCATCCCAAAATTATCAAATACTTTGAATAATGAACAGATTAGATAAAATTGTGCATGCACCACAATCAGACAGAGAAGCTAAACTCATTGGATACATTATTCATTGGGAATTACTTGCTCTACCTATTGGTGGGGAAGCTTGCAAACACTACTGTTCTATCTGTTATCATCTAACAGCTTGAAGAAGGAGATCTGATTACCTATATCATTACACAGCATCTTGCCATTTAGATGAGGATTCTATTTATTTATGTTGGCTGAGAAAAATGTTGTCCATCAAATGCTCAAATGTATCAGGGACAAACCAGGATGGCTGATGTAAAGACAAATCATTCATCTTCAATCGACCAGTATTCTTTGCAGAAGTCAGGAAATGATGAATAAAGTACCCAAAAATATGGTGGGTTTGGCAGTCAGCAAAATTTGCATTAATAAAAAATTAGGTAGTGGGCTTTGATGTAGGAAAAGGACATATAACAAAACCTAATACTTCAGTTTCAAAATATAAATGAGTTAAGGCTGTGTAAGGCAAAATAATCATCTAGGCAGGAATACAGGGTAAAATGATGGTATTTGTATGTGGAACAAATTTTTTAAAAAATTTATATCTAGTGTGGATTGATAGAGAATCTGGGAAATTATGTGAATATTTAATAGAGTAACATGAGAAAACTGTTCTTCCACCAGATATATTTTGAGTTATATTTGATGAGTAAGAAAATACATTCATTTTTCTATGTTGACTGCACTCAGCATCTCACATGATCATAGAATAAGAACATTTACACATAGTGGAAATGCTGATTTAGCTTTTATATATGTTATGAAGTTAACAGTGAACTTCAAATGAACTGAAGTTCTTGATCATCTCGGGGACCAACAGTAATATTAAAAAGCCCCATCAACTATGTCTAAAATTTTCTCACAAATTTTAAATTTTATGAAACCAAAGTGCCTATAAAATCAACACAGGATAAGACATCAACTTTAGATGAATAATAAAAATCTCTCTCATTTTTATAGCCTACTTTTAACATACCTACAAAGTTTTGATCATGTAATGATGCAGGGATCAAAACAACTGGCAACTTCAAGAGTAGGAGCAAGGCACTCATATATGCAATTCCTAACCTGAAAAACCATGAATTTATGTAACTGTTATCACCGTGGAACACACATATAATTTTATCTGCTTAATGATGGTAAGATATTAGAGAGTAGTCTATTTTAGATACCATGACCTCATTTGAAATGTCTGTTAATGGAAGGAACAGGAAAAAATGTAAAACAGTGTTAGACTGCATGGGAATGGCAGCTTCTGTTTTGAAAAGTTGTCATCCTAGCCTCTTCTGAAAGGAAGAGTGGACAGTGGCCAGCCGAAGGAGTGAATGGTAGCCTTCCTCCCTTTCTCCCTTCTCAAGCACTGGCTTTGAAAATGTAGAAATTACTGAAGCTTCCTCCATCTTGACTGACATAATTTAGTTGTGTACATGTATTATTAACTCAACATATTTCCTCGACAGAGAGAGATGCTGTATCAGGATTTGAAGGGGAGGAACAATAATCCTGTACAGAACAATTTCACGTTCATGCAGCACCAAACAAATATCTCAGTATAAATTTTAGGACACTCTTTTGGGTGGTGTCTCTTCAAATGAACCATAAATTATCTCTCTTAAATATGCCACATGCAAAAGGATGCTATGTGATTTATGCTGTCTCTTTTGTCCTGTCACAAAAATGAAAACTATTTTAATACTAACCTGAATAGTCCAATTCTGTTGGGCATTTTAATCAGTGGTGATGTTTACTTAAGAGTCAAATAACAATTTAAAATTGCTACATTTGCCACTTAAACTTTAATAACCCTTCTTCAAATTAAATGCAAATGAATTCATTATATCTAGCAAAGATAATACTTGCAAAATAACCTTTTTTTGGTCATGTTCTTCTCATGTATTCCCTAATGCTTCAAAAATAAAAAAGAACAACACCCAGCATATTAAAGATCTCTAAAAATCAGGATATTGCTGCTGCTTTGAGAGTGCAAAATTCAATTCTGCATCATCTTTGGTAGAAACCTGCCATTAATATGAACTTTAACAAAGCAATAATACAGCAGTGGCATCAAAATGTGATGTAAAATGCTTCGGTTCCCCCAACAGTGTAAGACATTGATTTTAATAGCTTAAAAAACATTCTGAGAGATGCATAATACTTTGGAGTTTAAAAACAGGTAATATTATTGAGTTAGACAAACATTGATATGACAACTTTCTAAGCCTCTCTAGCAAATAGATGTTACCAGAATTTTTCATTACTGTTTTTAGAAATTGGAATAATGGGAGAATGTAGTTTAGAGAAAACCTCAGGAGGCCTGTAGTCCACCCTCATTCTTAAAGAGGAGTCAGCCATGTGCTTATATCAAGTTGCTTGGGAATTTTATCTTGCTGGGTCTTGAAAATGACCCATAATGGAAACTACATAACCTCTCTGGGCAGCCTGTTCAAGGGTTTGACTGTCCTTATGGTGAAAATCGAAAAATTTTACTATTAGCACCATCAAGTCCAGCAAGACTTAGGTTTATGTTCAGATGCATTAAAGGCCCATGAAGAATTGGATTTTTGCACTGCTTTCACAAATAAAGGCAGTAGGTAATTCTTGCCTGACTCTAAGTTGCCAAATCCGTGTCTGGTCTCAGGCAGAGCCTTACCCTCCTGCTTCTTCAATGCGCTCACACAGTGACACCCATGGCTGGGGCACGGTGTGAAAGCTGTGTTAACTGAAATAAAATACCTCACCAGACCAAAGTAAAGAATGGAGGAATTGATAAGGGAGAAAGATCACCTAAGATGTTTAGAGGTGGTTATAGCAGCAAAAGGATTTATTTTGTCAACAGAGCTTGCCCACATACTCAGTATTTGCCCCCTGAGAAGACTCTTCTGCCTCTGAATGTAGTTTTGCTGGCACTGCTGGATGAGTTAGTCTTCCATGGCATCAGGTCTTAGCCATGTACACTTGAAATACCCTTTCTAAACTTAAGAAATAACCTTGAATTGTACCCCAAGAAATGGGTAGAGAGTTACATGGGCTTAAAGCTTCACAGCTCACTCAAGGCAGTGAAGGATTTAATATAAAATTAGTCAGCGTTCTGCTACCATAAAGCTGAGCCCACAGTGAATGAGATTTTTGCCCTTGTTCAATAAATTTTTACTAAGAGTATTCCTTTGAACAGTTAGAGAGCCAGCTATTGTAGTGGTTATATATTATTCCATGAGAAATTTCTGCTTGTTTCAATTAAAAACTCCATTAAATTCCCAACGAGTCCAAGAGCAGCCTTTGCTGCTGAGCTCCCCAGCACAGACACACACAGGGCCAGGAGGGGTCTTCAGATTGCCAGCTGAGGAATGTGGTCTCTGCCCAGCAGGACAGAGGGGTGACACTGCTTGTGCTTAATCACACTGGTGCCATCATGGGACCAACCACCCCCTCTTTTATGAGGCCATAATCCAGATCCCTCTCAGGAAAGGTTCTGTATTGCAGGACCAGGGCAGCTGTTGTTACTGCTCGGGCAAATGCACTTGGGAGCAAACACAAGGAGAGCAACACTTGCCTTGGGCAGAATATACTGGAGAGTTTCACTGGGAGGGGTCCCCAGAAGCAGAGCCACCCTGAAGGGGGTCCTGGCACCCTGCAATTCCTGGGGCCTGGCATGACCCCCCTGCAGCTCAGTGCTGGGCTGGGCTGGGAGGCGGGAAGTGAAGGCAGAGCCCCCTGTGCCTCCAGCTCCCAGCCCGGGCCCCAGGGTGGGCACAGCCAGGATTTGTGCCAGGAGGGGAACGCTTTGCCTTGCCCCTGCAAAGAGCCCAGCAGCACAGATTCACTGAGCTGCTCATACTGAATACTAAATTTCCTTCTCTCTGTTGCTCCTGTTCTGGGAAAGCAAGGCCTTTCTTTTCCAGCCCAATTTAATTCTGTTAAATTGCATTGGCCAGCCCAGCTGATTGAAGAGCATCCCACTTGTTGGGATTTCTTCAAATGATTCTGACAGGTACATTTGGTCTAAAATATACCACAACTGTGGCTGTCTAATCCCAAAAAGGCTTTGTTTAATTTTAAATATGTCAGTGCAAAACATGACCAAAGACAACAAGCAACTATAATCAACTGAATGTGTAACATGGATGCTGAATTATTGTTATTCTTCAAGAAAATCTTTGTTATTCCTTTCTAAAGGAAAAAAAAATATGAAAAGTATGAAAGTGATATTAAGCAGATGTTAGACTGGAGTTGTCAATCTTGTCTAAGCACGCAGGTGCTAATGTGTTATAATTATCCCTTCTGGCAGTTGATATTTAGAATTTTGGATCCCACCTAGTCAATCATAGCTGTAATTGTTAAGCTTCTTACATAGCTAATATGCTGGGTAATAACCAGATCAAGATTTAATATTTGACGTTTACCATCAATTATCTTTTCTTCTGACATACATCTCCCCCACTCAGGTTCTTGCAGATCGGAACACATTTCTGATTTCAGTAAAATAAATAAGAATCTGGTTATAGAAGAAGTCTCAAATAAAAAAATATTCCTGTCATTGCCTCTTATCTCACTGCCTCATGTTTCTTAAAGAACAGTAAGATATCTCCTTGTTACAAGCTCTACAGGTATAATCATTTGATTCAGAACAATTCCTTCCCATTTTACTTTTTGATGGATTTATTTACAAAAAAATCTCATACCTGCTATTGCAAAATCGTGGTATAAGCACGTTAACCTCAGTCAGGCATATTTTCAGATGACAATATTTGCTATGAAACAAAAGGTTGGCATTTGTTTTGTACCTAGAATATATATGCATTTGTTCACATCACATATATTATACCAGAGATTTCTTCCTGCTAAAAGCACTGTGAAAATTAGTTCCGTGATTAAAATACTTTAAATTTAGTGGGCTAGTTCTGCCTTTTTTACTCTTGTTCTAAGTAAAAGATGTGTTGAAAAATTGCTCCAATAAGCACAAGTAGAACGTGAGGATTTTTTCCTAAATGTTCTGTGATTTCCTTCTGTATGATGAGGCTGAAGTTCACAAAACTTAAAGACTTCCATTCCAAATCAGCATGCAGTACTCATAGTACGCTCAGAAGTTAGGTGTAGCTTATAGGTGGCTGGTAAGGAAGTATGTGACCCAAGCTTTCAGTTGCTATAATTGCATGAAAAGACTTTAGATTTGCATCAGAAGGAGTCCTCTGTTATTATTTGCCTCTAATGATATGACATAATTTTCCCCTTAGATGAGAGTGTGTCTTTTTCTAGTGCTTCTAATCCTGTCTCAAAAGACTTTTGACAGGAAAAAGTAAAATACACATTTGTCTTTGGTGCTGATTCGACAAACTTCATCAGTATCTGCCCATAATTATGTACACTGACTGTGCTTTATTTTGCATTTTGTATTTCCTCCAAAGCAGTTCAGGTACACAATTTTAAAGATGAAAACATTTTTAGTTTAAATTAAATAAAGACTATCAAACGTCAGGAAGAATATATGCAGTCCAGACTCTCAACTTTACACACTTTTTTGTGTTTCTGCAAGGATACAGAACACTGTTTTAATCCTTTTAAATAATTTTCAGTTCTAGCTTCCATATGAATGCGGACAAGTACCGTAGGTTAATTACAAAACTGTAATTTTACATAATCTTTTCCTTTTCAGGCAAGCTAGCACTAAAGCAAATAACAGTGGATAATGTTACAAGACTGGAAGGCAAACAAAGAAGCTCAAAAATGGTATTTTTACAAGTGAAGTTCTCCCTGTTGTCTAGAGAAGACAGAATCTTGGTTCAAGGAGATCGTGCTCCAAGTTTGAATAGGTAAAGGCTGCAGTCAGGCAGCCAAGGGACAAGAACACTTCAAAGCAGAACAAATGAAACTGGACCTTGTCATTTTGCAATAAAATGTGAAGTCATGTAATAGTGCCCTTTTAAGCCACTTGTGACTTTTAAGACTTCAAATGAAATGGTATTAGCACAGACAGACAAACATACTAAGCTGTTATTTTCCTGGGGCAATACCCTTGTGATTTGTAACAGGCAATGAAAATACAGTAGTCTAGGTGTTCAGGAAGAATGATATGAATACCAGTAATCTCTTCAGACTGATGCCAAGACCTCTGATAATAAATCCCCCCAAAAATCTTGTGTTTGTCAAAATGACTGGGTATTTTTTTACCTTATTATAAAAGTTTTCTAAAATAGGAAAGAATTTCTGAAACTTGAAGAGGAAAGATGAAATTTTTAGAAAAACAAAAAGAAAATAATTTCTGAAACTTGAAGAGGAAAGATGAAATTTTTAGAAAAACAAAAAGAATATAAGTATTTATATCAACCTCACATTCAGTTTTGAGTTAGAAATGAAAAATAAAATCACTGTGACTTTATCCAAGAGTTACAAATACCTGCCTTGATTATACATTGTGGCACCTCAATCTATTTGCCCAAGCAAACCCAGTGAAAATGTTGGCAATATGACCTCTCTGGAATTTGTAACACAATTTGCAGAACCAGGGCTTGAATAAAATCCAGACCATGTCTGGTTAAAAATTTGCAAATAAAGGGACAGGTTCACATCACATCTTATGTGAAAATTTACTCTCTATTTTACCTGTTTTGTACTAGTGTTGACTGGAAAACAGTTGGCAGTTCTGTGTTTAAATTTTTCCCCATCTCAAAGCATGTATGTATTTCTTGACTGAGAAAGCAAGAAAGATGCAATATTGAATTTATCTTTATGAAGTTTTGGGTTACGTTAATAAGAGACAGAAAAGTACTGCTTTGATAGAAGGCTATAAAAGAGAAGAAGAAACCTTCCTAAAAAAGAAAAAGGAAGTCCCATTTTTTTCAGAGCTGCATCAGAGAGCTCTGTAAAGGGAGTATTTTATCAAATTAACCTGGAGTGTCACAATAGGCCAGGGTGTAAATTTAAACAAAAATCTGGATAGCAGCTTCATTTTTTTACATAGGCAGTATATCTAGTCAGTAAGTGATGGATGCTCTGTTTTTCCAGCTGGCACAGGCTCTTGGGGTATGCAGGCACATATTTCCAAGCATGTTGTTCTTCTGAGTTGTTTGTGCTTGGACCATAACTGCAGTCTCGGCAGCCAAAATAAAATATGCCAAGTAATACTGGCTGAGGGACAGATGGATTGGACTGAATTCCTGCCTGATACAATGTGCTTGACATCGCTGGAGTCACACAGTGACAGTTCATTGTTCTCCACTTTCAGACGCAAAATATGGAGGGGCCTTAAGGTAGCATTACAGTGAAAGCATTGCTGCCACTGCCTTCATGAAATTTCTTTTGTTCTCACCTGGAGACAACAAAGAGTTACCAGGCATGAGGATTCCCTGTTTAACCAAATTTTGTGACTCCACGCAGACAGGACCAGTGGCCTTGTATAGATACAGATTTACCTGGCAAAGGATAGGGAGACAACCAAGCTAATTTCCTCCTCCCGCCCCTCAGTAACAGTGTCCCATCTCCTTGAGTATTTCCCCTGGTGCCTTGTGCTGAGGATGTGAGGCCACTGAAATCCACAAGAGAAGCCATGTCTGCCTTATGGATTTCAGTGTTGATCTGACAAATCAACAAAGTTTCTCTTCCTGGGTTCACCAGTTGCAAAACAGAAGCGTAAAAATTCTTGCCTGCTTGTGTAGTGCTTGATATTCAAGTGATGAAGCTGGTACATATTTTAAATAAAGGGTTCAAATAAACTTTCCAGCTAGGATGTATTTGAGACATGCATGGCCCAACTCCCTTTCATCCTATGCAGTGAAATCTGGAGGAATTTTCTTGGCAGAGAAGGCAGACTATGGAAGGCAAAATATAGAACAGCTTTCTTGATGTGCCATATTTTATGATTAAAATCTAAACTAAGTATATATGAGCCCAAATAAACAAAAATAATCTCCTATATTTTGCTTTAAAGTACCATGCTATTGTCTCTTTAAATAAAAATGAGAAGAGAGAAAATATTCTACAACTTCCATAAAAAAATGTCATATTTGTATAGACCCCAAATCCCCTCTGTTTAAACAGGGTGATTAATATCAGCTCCTGTAGGAAATTAAATTCAGGGAAGAACAGTAATATGCAGATATGCAGATTTCTAGGCAGAATGGCTAGCCCTGGGTAAGAGAGTCAGGTTGATTAATCTGCATCCTCAGAATACAAAATGAAATGCTGGGCTCTCCTGGGTAGTACCAGAAATGACTTTTCTTTTTTACATTAGAAATAAATGGACAAACACATACACGTATATTGCAAAAGGCCTTAATATCACATGCAGTGTTTACAAAGGTGATAAGAGTTTAATATTTAAAATATCCTATTTCATCTGAGAGGAGAAAGAAAAAAAAAGAGCCGCTTCTCATTAGGATGAAGAGTTTTCTTTATGCTAAAATAGTATTTTTTTTTAATCTTTCATAAAGACTACAAAATTATAAGGAAATCCTGTATCAGCATGCAAGGAAATCTTTAATCTGTTCATAAACATTTTACTGAAAGAATACTGGGGAGATAGTGGAAAATAACATGGACAGAGTGTGGATAAAAACTAGAATTGTAAAACAATAATACTCAGTCTTGAGTTTTTAATATAAATTTAAGTGCACTTTGCTTTATCATTTCAAAATTAGAAATACAATAAGCACAATACAATAAAAGAATGATTCCACAGGCTTAATTTCCACAAATACAAATTCCTCCATAAATATAACCTTTTTCTCATTTCAGAATAATAGCATTTCCACATTACCAAGAGTAAATACGTAAATTTTAATAATTCAGTCTTTAAAAAAACACCCCCAAAACCTCAGAAAAATATTTACAGCAAAATGCAGAATGTCATTTTCAGATTTTTTTCCCCCTGTCGTTACTGGAAAACCAAGCCTGTTATTTAAAATCATTCAGGGTCTCTCCAATAATTGTATAGAAGTAGGCATTATGCTATATTATTAAAGCTGTAATTTCCTGCTGAATCTGGCTGGATGTTTCTTTTTATCACTTGGCAATTTCTATCTAGTTATGGCATAATTAAGTTTCCTGACCCTTGCTCACTCTCTTAACAGGACGCTTAGAAATATACTAGAATTGCAGATCTTCAACCTGATGTCCTCTCTCCCCACACAGTAATGGAATAAAATTATTAATCCAGTAATTGTACAGAACACATTACTTTGCATTGAATGTTCCTATTTCTCATTTTCTGTTAGTGACAATCAGGCAGAGGTACAAATCATTTCTGCAGGGAGCAGAGCCCTTGAAAAAGCCCCTCATTCACTCCACTGGAGCTACCTGTACAGCTGTGATTATTCAAAGTCTTACACAGTACTGGGCTCAAGCGAACAAAACAAAGTTAATAAAATGGAATAAGGAACAAGATATTTTCCTGTCTGCAGCCTCCTGTGAGCCAAAATTAGAGCCTTACCTCCAAATGATAAACCACACTTCCAGTTGTGTTTTTATAAGAGGACTAATGAGCCTCAGCCAAGCATTTCAGACTTGGCTGGCGTTAGCAGTGGCCATCTACTGTGGAGGTACACTCTGCACACCTGGGCCATTGAGGGGGTGGCTGGGAAGGAGAGGAAAGAAGGTGAAAGGAGGACAAAGGATCCCTTTCTTCAGCCTTGGTTTCTAGGCCCCAAGGATGCACGTCTGCACATATTGAAGTCTCCACAGAAGAAATCCAGTGAATTGCAAAATACCAGCTGAATTCAGTAGAGTTACTATTTCCCACTAAGAAGTTCGAAATTTAGCTTGATATGTCTTGAACAGGATCTCAGTTTGGTCATTGTCTGCATGGAACAGCTAAACTCAATGATATTTATCCCAGCATATATTATGAGTTCTACAACTTGCAAATGAATAAAAGCTTGGAAAACTACTTTATTTTTCTTTTTAAAGACATTTCCTCAGCCAGCCCACCTAATAACTTCAGTTCATTTAGAGAGTAGCTACAGCTGGAGTGGGAAGGGTGGAAGGGAATGTTATATTTTTATCACCATTTTCTAAGAATCCTAGCTCAATCTGAACATGTACAAAGTGTTTTGACTCCAGCAGTGGATCTCCCTAAAATATGTAGTCATAATCTTTGCATTGGTGTCCTTCCTCTTTACTGATTGCACCAGATTTATCCCCTCTTTGCCTCTTAGAAGAAATATATTATCACACTAAAACATCCTGGTTTATTGGACTGAAGTCCT
This sequence comes from Bombycilla garrulus, assembly GCA_013400315.1. NCBI lineage: Eukaryota > Metazoa > Chordata > Aves > Passeriformes > Bombycillidae > Bombycilla > Bombycilla garrulus. Next base: position 232,550 of record VXBU01006348.1, read on the forward strand.
GCAAATATATCTTCAGTGTGCATTTGAATTGATGGAACAAGCTAGTGAGAAAGTCTCTGAAACAGCATTGCTCCTTTAATAAAATCCTGATCTTAGAGAGGATAAATAGCAAAACAAAATCCTTATCTTCATGAAAAACACTAGTGATTTTATTCAGATGCAATAGCATGTTTCAAATTGAAACAAGGCAAAGTGCTGTGTATCATTACAGAAAAGAAACACAAATAAAGCCTAGGATGATGCATTAGGATATTCCATTTGATCACAGTTCTTTCTTTGTATTTTTCCATGCTCTTGTCCTCTAGTAATGAATATCTTTGGATTTTTCTGAAGCACAGACTGCACAGCCAGAGAGTGCTGGTTGCATAAGCATTTCCATTACAGGCTGTCAGGTTTATAAACTCATCTGTGTTCCTTGCTTTACATCTGTATGAGAGGAATGTGTGCAATTTTCATGGCTTTGGTAAATCAAATTGATCAAATAATAAAAATACTGTTCTAAAGTGCATTAGACAATAGACCATTTCCAATGTAAAACAATACTGCAGCAGTTGCTTCAAGGTGGCTTTTTTTGGTTGTGTGGGATTTGTTGTTTTTTGGCTTTTTTTATTTTATTTTTTTTACCTGCTTCAAAATAGCTCTGGTTTTATTTCCATTGAGTCAGTCACTGCAGAAAAGGTAATCACTATAATCATGGCAAAGATTTCTGTTTGTCTAAGGCACTTAAGTGACTGCCATCACCATAGTGTCTGAGCAGATTCCGGAGAAGTCCTGTTTCATGGAAGGCTTGTTGTGGACTAACTTTGTTTAATTTATAAAGCAAATAATTTTGTCAACTTAACCACTTCTACAATTAATAATCAGCTTTTATACTGTGAATACTTCCCAATCTGAGGTAATAAAGAAGAGATGGAGAAAATAAAGCTGAGGACTTTTAAAATATTAGTTTCTCTCTCCTGCACTATCACTTTAATACAGCATACATTAATTGAAGCTTATTCTTCTTTCATATCTATCAAAAAAGCACCATTGACACAGATCAAGTGGCAACAGATAATACAGTGATTTATCAAATTATCTCCTTGCCCATATTTGCAAAAGTATCATGGATAGAGAAGCATGACACATGAGTGCGTTACACAAAAATATACTTAGGTAGTCATGGACAAAACATTTATTAAGATTACAGCTTTAGGCTATTGACTTGTTCTGAGGCTTTGATTTGGCAATGGGGTCATAGTCAGCTCTATGGACACAAAATTATATATTTGGGCAAACCATAAACATTTGTTTTCTACGAAGATCTTTATGAATATAGATAATAACTTCTTTAGCATATCTGCAGGAAGCATAGTGTTTCGGTTCAGCTTGCTCTAAAATATGTGATTTGCCAATAATAAGGTTTTGCACTTCTCCTCCCAAACTCTTCCTTTTCTTCCTACATGATAAGCACATCCAGGGACAGCATACTCTCTACTCAGCCTGGTCTGGCTGCCCATGTGGGTGCACAGGGCCTGGGACACTGCATAAACTGCTAATGAGCATCATTCGCATTCTCATAGTCTGATGATATTTATTTAGGATTGTTAAGCTCCCTAAACACAATCATAAACAAATGATACGTATGTAGTCCGTCTGAGCAAACAACCAAGTAGTTGCACGACATCCACAGTATTGCATATGTTCCTACAGGCAAACCATGCCAGTTTTTGTTTGATTTCACCTGTGTGAACCTAATTAATTCTACCACCTGACAAGAGAGTGATCTTTGAAAATGACATGTTGATGTTGTAATTTCATTTACAGTGTTTTGCTTAATAAGAGACTAACAGTGAAACAATTACAAATCCTCCAAATCAGCTACTAATAAATACATGCATTCATTATGAGGAGGTGGCAGGGAAGAACTATCACTTATGTTCCTATAGTTTCATTGATAAAAACGATCTTGGAGGCAGGAGAATATATTAATTTTTTCCTTTTGGATTTTTTTTATCTAGAAGTCTGGAAGACATTTCTAAAATAGATCTATTTTCTTTTCATTCTGCAGAATAATGCATGAATGATTATAACATATGCTCTATCTCCAGTTTTTTCAACCAGTGGAAAAGTGCCTGACGCAATAATCACAACTTGTTGGGTTTTCAATCTGATGCTGTCCTATTTTATCATGGTAGTTAAATGTCCATTCTTGTTCGGCGTGATAAATGTTATGGCCATTTAACAGTACCGAAAAAGAGAGACATGTTAAACCAAATATTGCTTCAGATTGTGTCTTTTATTCTCCTTTATCATCATATCTTAATTTATAGTATAATCATCATTATCACAACTGTCAGCCTCATTTAACCTTCCCTGCTCTCCCATGATTCTCCACTGTCAGGCCTGATTGCCTGCCTTCTGCTGACGGGCTGATAATGCCTGACTGATTAGCCCTCCCCGAGAAGAAGACAATGATATATAGAACCGCGCTGCTCGCTCTATATATTAATGAGGAGCTGGCAAAGCTTTGATAAGGCAGTGGAATAATCCATCAGCCAGAGAAGGAGCTTGTAAAACTGGTGGAACATTTCATGGGAAAAACACCTGGGAAGGATGTAATGACCCAGCAGCTAAATACCTCTCAGCACTCCTTCCCCTCTTGTAATTAACATCAGATCGCTGCTGCGTGGATGGCACCCGGGGCTTTATCAGTCCCCAAATCCTGCTTACCTTCCCCGTTTTGCACCCAGGGCTTTAGGGCCTTTATGATGTCTTTAGCAAGAGGGCAATTAATAGCTCATTTTCCTTGGTGTTGGGAACTGTTTATCTTCTGAACTAGCTCTTATCGCAGGCCGCTACCTATGAAAGGCTAGAGTCATTGGCGTTTTTGTGCTCTAGTTGTTACACTTACTCAGCAGAGGCCTGCTTTGCCATTAGATACAAAGCTTCTGATGGCTACTTGAGTTTGAATGCACTGTTATTACAGGTATTATATGAAATTGCTTGTGTTATGTGAAGGGGATTATAGAGGTTTTGGATCAATAACTTCAGTGGATGTTGGGAGTGATTACAGTGCTCTGTCAATTTTTCCCATTTGGCTGTCAGTACTGATTTACAACACACCACCTCTTTTATTCACCTCAAAGCATTCATTTCATTGGTAAATTCTATATATCTCAATTTACTTAAGTAGCTGATTTGGGTAAAATAAAATGACTTCCTCTCTTCTATGTATGTGAGAGTGTGTGAGCATGTATACACACAACAGACATAACCCTATAGAGCTATAAAAGGCACTGACATTTCCAAGGCTTTTTGTCGTCTTAGAAAGGACAATGTGCAACATCACATAGGTCACCTAAATAAAAACAAATAGGTACACTCAAGTAATTTCTACAGTGGCTAGGGTTTTCTTAATATGTTTTTTCTTTCCTTTGCACAAAAAAGCAGATCTGCTGAGGTGCAACTGTGGAGAGGATGCAGAGTATTTTACATGTCTGGAAAATCAACAGAGAAACAAAATAACTTGAGACATAGGTCAGGTATCATTGGATAAACATCCCAAAGAAACTGCCTCTGGCATTACAGGCTTCTGTCTGGAAGGCTGTGCAGAAGGTCAGTCCAACCTGCTGAAAGATGCTCAAGTCGAAGACATGGAGACTATTCAGGACACCCACCCAATAAGACTGCTTGGATTGCCTTTACAGTACTGATGGGGACTGACAGAGGTTGATTCTAAAGAGGATATTTGGCAAAGTCAAGACAAGTCAAGGTATTTTAAGGAAACATCAAGTTTCCTGTTTCCAGAGATGTGCCAGTTAGAAGTGACAAAGTTACTGGAAAAGAAAAACAGGGCTCCTACAAATGACCAGCAATAAATCACATTTGGCAAAAGGAGTAGCAGTGAGATGAAGCGTGGTGAGACAGTCAGGCCTTTATGTACCTGTTGAAATTCTGTGTTAAAAGACAGAGGCATGATGAACAAGCCTTCTAACCAATGTAAGTGGAGGTATATATTTCCACTGTTATGTTTATGTTACAATTTTATTTTGTTTTGATATATGTATCTGTTCTGTTAATTCTGGAATAAAAAGCTAACAGTAATTTCTATTAACCTTTACCCAAAAAGGGGCCATATATTTTTCCTTAGAGGAGGAAATGACTTTAAGGAATAATCCATTAAGAGTGAACAATTAAAATTTAACACCCCTCCTAACTAATATCTAATTGATTAAGATTCAAAGAGCTAAACTGATAGAAAAATGAATTACAGAACAATTAATTCAGACCCTTTTGCGTGCTAAAGTCATTACACTGAAGTAATGGATTATAGTATATGGAAAAATACATTTATTATCATTCCTGGAATAAAATGCCTTATGTATTTTTATTGTTTCTTCCATTAAAGTATACAGATTAACTTTCTCAGGATCATAACTTATTCTTTTTCCTTCACTGTAATATATTTTCTGATAGTGTTTAGGTGTTTTAAAACAAAATTAACAGAAAAAATACAGAATGATGCTTAAAATCTAACAAGTCAAGTCTGCATAAACTGTATTTCTGAACAGTCATACTTACAGGAACATGGTGTTTAGTGTATGATACAGAAGTAAGAAATCTCTGAAGTCATCTGTTTTTAGAGACCTAGCACAAAAGCTTTCTGAGAACTGCTAGTAATTTTACTAATACAAAGGCCCACAGGTTATAACTTATATTTATGCTTAAATTAAGTATTAACTGGGAAAAATGCTAATGAAACAAACTGTCTCAAAATATTCAGTCACTGGAAATATAGAGAATGTAAATTTATATCCACTCATCTTATAAAGGCTGAGCTGGTTGCACATAGAAGTAGCAATCAACCAAAATCAGAGCCCAAAATAACAATTAAACTGAGAAGCCATTTATCCACAAAAAGTGCTGCTACACTTATTTGTACTGCACTGTATCTGAAGATCACGGGCAGTTTTGCCAATAGATCTTGTGGGATGAGCTGGTGCTTGGCAGGAATAATGTTAGCACTGTTGTCTCCAGACTTGCACAAAATTAGTTGTTTGTGCTTTAAAAAGTTTTGGTCAAATAACTTTGTTCTGAGGCTTAGAGGGCTTAAATTTGAGGTCACATGTAATTATTCCTGTGGTAAAATTAGGCACAAGTGTGGGTAGCTAAGTAAATCAAAGCTTTATCAATCCTTTACATGGATTTTGGCTTTACAACATTTGGATCATGTATGAAGCTTGAGGATACATGCTGCATTTGAATAAGTCGTTAAATAAAGATTTACAATAGCGAAAGTAATAATTTATGTGTGGCTCCAACAAAGGCATCACATTGTCTTGGCCAAAGAGTACATGTTGACAAAATGTCCTGATTCACAAATGGAAAATAATAATCTTGAAGACAGTGCTACTGTATATTGGTAAAAGATTTCCAATATACTTAAATACTAAGTAGCTATTCCTTCAAGAAAAGCTCAGACTAAAGAGAAATTTATGAGAAAATTAGTATTGTCCCCCACCACAAATTTATCTACATGTGTTCACAGCTCTCAAAGCAAGCATATGAAACTAGTACTGCTTTCAGCAGAAAGTGATGAAGAAAATTTCAGTGGTAGAAGAAGAAGAATCTTAGATGTATAATATCATTGAAATGTATTTTATGACTCAGATTCCTTTGCCCTGATGCACACATTCATGGGTCATGTTCTTCTGCACATCAGAAGAGTGGAGTCTTCTCTGTGGCATCAGCTTCTAGTCAGTTCCTCAGACATGTTATGTTAGCTGGCAAGATGATAGGTCTGGGGAGAGAGGTGTCAAGTGTGGTGTGAGGGATGCCCTGCCCTGTGTGTGCTGGCTTTCCAGCTGAGATGTGTTATTGCCCGCGTTCCTCCATGGGGAGCCGCTTCTGCCACCTGCAAACTGAAAACAGACCTCTCTATTTTCAGCTAAGTGAAACCCCACAAGGTCTTCTACTTCTCAATGAAAATTTAGACTTTCCAGAAAGTTTCACAGTTATACAGCAAGGAACCCATTCTCAGCAGCAGGCAAGATCAACACAAGTCTGATAAAAACATGACCACCCATAAAGTGTTGAGAAGGCATTGTAAAGGTAGTAAAGCATTCCATCAGGTTTGTAAACCTCTCTCACACTTAAATGGCATTTTCTAAAATATGCTGTGCAGGTAAAAGGCAAAAAAATCTATTTTTTTGATGAAAAGTTGAGAAGCTCATATGGTCATAGAACTCTAGCATTCAGGAGCTGTGAGAAAGAAAAGGATGTGTCAGACAAAATAGTTTGTCTCAAATGATTGTAGCTGTCTAGGCTTAAGCAACTGAAGCAAGGTCACAAGATTGCCAACCACTACAATGTATCTTCTAATCCAATTTTTGCTGCTGAGGGCTCTTTGCTAACTTTTAAATAATGGCTCTGAGCACTACCTATATGAATAAGGTTCCTATTCACTTGAATAAACTCACTACAAAAAATCTGTAATTGCTAAAATTCCCCATTTGGTTTGTTCCAGATATTGGATTTGGCAAAACTAGGTCCTAAATAGTTTTCCCACAGAGGAGGTAGCTGTAGATTGCAGAAGTCAAATGACTTGTCCAGACTCACATAACAGCAAGTTCAAGAGCTATGTTCCATGACTTTCAAACTAATACAAGACTTTTCAGGCAAATATCTTCAAGGGTCTGATTTGATAATAATAAAGTTGTACTTCAGCATGTTGCTTCATTTCTGAGAATGCTGCAAGACGTTTCATAAAAATTGTCTACACTTAAACATAGCTCATGAGGAAACATTATTTTGCATCAACAGGTCTTCCTTGAACTTGGAACTACATTTGCATAGTTGATCATTATGTAACAAAAGAAAACATCGCTGCAGCCAAGAAATCACCTGAAAAGTGCGGGCCTTCCCCAAACACCCTGTGCAACTGTATGAAGACAGAGTACCTACTTAGTTGTGGGAGACATATGAAACGAAATGCATACAGCAGCTTGTCACTGTACTGTCATTGTTTATATCCTTTTTTCACAAGTAATAGTGTGCTTTTTTTCTACTTTTATCTCTGCCCTCTCAGACATCACACATTCATTTTAGAAGATATCCTCTCTAAAAAACTACAGCCTAAAGCTTCCTCTGAATGCCCACAAATCCATGCACTCCCAGAAGTCAAAGGTCAAGTACTGATGCCCCTTGGCTTTTAATCCTACAAAAGAGTAGCAGGGCTAGAAGGTTCTTGCAAGCTTTGCCACAGATCAACCTTGAGGACACTTGTGCGCAGTCCTGAGCTAGTGTGAAAGGTCTGGGAAACACAAACCTCTGTTTCTGTTTGACAAAAGTAAATTTCAAAGATATAAAATCAGTAAGATAAAGCATCTTATCCTGGAATGAGCATTCCAGGTATGCACTGACACATGGGTTTTTGAGGCTTTTGCTCATTCCCTAGAGATGAATGTGCCACTCCAGACATTCTCTGTGTCAGTACATTTGTACTAAATCAATAAATCCTCCTCATTTACCAGTGTGTCTTTTACCCTTGTGTAGGCGATTATATCTTGTGGATTCTGTTTTGGCACAGCATCTGAGGTATGTGATGTCCAAACTAGGACGCACATGTGGGCTTTCAGCTCAATCTGAACTGCTTTTCCCCAGTTCAGAAATGCTTTTACCTCAGATGAATGTGTCTCAAGCATATATGAGGGTTTTATCTAAGCTGTTTGCTATGAAGTTTTCAGTTCAACACCAGGTTTAGGATCCCAGAGCTCATGCTTAAATTCTAGTTGTAGCTGTCACTCAGAGCCTCAATCTCAGCTTCCTTGGCTGTCAAATGAGAATAATGACCTTTTTTTTCCCGGCAGGCAAAATGCCATGAAGGACTGAAGATTACTTATCATCATATTCACTGTGTACAGAAAAAGAATCATAGAGTGGTTTGGGTTGGAAGGCATCTTGAAGATCTTCTAGTCCCAGCTCCCCTGCTATGGGCAGGGACAGCTCTCATGAGACCACGCTGTTCAATGACCCATCCAACCTGGCCTGGAGCACTTCCAGTGATAGGGCATCTACAGCTCCTCTGGACAACTGGTTCCAGGGTCTTACCACCCTCAGAGCAAATAATTTCTTCCTAATACTTGCCCTCTTTCAGTTTGCATCCATTACTTCTTGTTCTACAAGAACTGAACTTATCTCTACAGTTCCTGACAAAGAGTCCATCTCTGGCTTCCTTGTAGGCTCCCTTCAGATACTGGAAGGCTGCTATGGGGTCTCCAGACAGCCTTCTCTTCTCCAGGCTGACCAGTTTGCAGTGAGGATCTCTGTCCTGTTCTACAGAAAGGGCAAAAGCAATAGTTTCAGGTCTCTGTGCCTGGCCCTGAAAAAGTAGGAGTATGAGACACCTGGCAGATGCACTTCATGCAGTGCTTTGCAAAAAAATCCTCAGCTATTCAGACAGACAGGATTACCACAAAAATGTGTCTGCCTGCTGCATTAGCATTGGGTAATTGATTTGAAGGGGAGCTATAGAGACACAAGGGTGGTAATAGGGAAAAAATTCCTAGGCGTAGGAATGGGAAACCAATGCTAACAGGTCCGAGCTTGACCTGCATATTGTCTGCTACCTCAGGTAAAAAGAAGTGTGATTTTCTGGATCCTTCTGCTATGGGGAATCTGATGGGTTATATTCCATACAGCTCTACTGATGTCATTTGCAGTTAAAGGATTCCCTGAAAAATAAAATATCAACATGAGGAATTAGTAGGCTAGAAAGGCTAGAGACAAACATGGTGATAAATTCTTCTTGTGTCAAGAGCTTGCTGTGTTTAGCTTAGTGATTGCATATGACTGTCACAAACCCATCATCTTCCATTTACTAAATGTGTATGTCCAGATTTTTTTCCACATATGAATATGCAAAATCCATATTTTATCATGAATAATCTCCACTTCTTCAAAACCAGAAATGTACCTAACATGGAGGAAAGGCTGGGGACAGATTTGGCCCAAAGTTTTGCACTGAACCCACTAATTCTGGAAACATCACTCAAAACCAGGTTAAACGGCAGGAGCCATTTTTAGTGCAAATGTACATAAATTCCTTGTTCAGTTACTAGTGAATCCAGAGTAAACTTTCTTCTGATTCCAGTCATTCCGCAGATATATGTTTCCCCCCTTCTCCTTATAATACCTGTCTTGTCCAGAAAATGGAACAAAGAAAATATTTAATACATTTTATTTCTTAGAAGGGCAACACCTGGTTATTAGTTACACGTCTGATATCAGGGATCAGAACTTGCCATTTTGAGTAGTGATGCTCACATCAAAGAGTGGCTCATTTAAAGGAGCATTCTCTATTGAAATGCACAAATCTGATTCATCTGAGATCAGTCCAGTATTCTGATGCTACACTTAATTTATGAATGAACAGATACTTTAGCTTTTTTAATAATGCAGGTGTTTTCCTCTCTGTTAAAAAATACCAATCCATCTTATTTTAGTTGCTATATCATGATGCTTTAATTTGAACTGTCTTGACAAAGTTATTTTTAATTTTAAACATGGTAATCTATGTGGATGAAAACAGCAATGGGGAATTTCTCTGTGACGTATTTAATAGTTCAAATGAGAAATAATCGAATACTTTGCAGCTCCAAAGTGGTTTACCACCATGGGTATTGCAGTGTCTAGAGATACTTAGTTTGACCATGTTAAAGCAGGAATGGATTGTTCAGTTGTGAAGCGTATTGTTTGTTGCCTATGTACTCGGCTGTTTCTTCCAGAGAAAAATCCTCTTCATTTGGAGAAGAAAGCTAAAACCAAAAGTGTAGGGACAGTAAAAGCTTGCCATAATAAGCCCTTACCTAAGGTGAAAACATTACTGTTTTCAAAAACAAGATAATTTAGGAGTCTGCCTACATTTACTGATTCCAAGCAAAAGTGACACTTACTATCATCTTAGCAGTTAAATATTTTACTGCTCAGCCTTCTATCTTTATGATGCTTCTGTTGCCAGACTTCTGAACTCACCTTCATGACATTGATCACTGAATTGGGCATTTTATTACTGTGATGCTAATAAGCTTTCAGGTTAGAATCCATTTTTTGGTTTTTTTTTGCTAAAGGATCCCAGGCACTGGGAAGGGTCATTAACACCATGCAACAAACTCATGACTTTGGGGCAGCATTCTGTAATCCCTACTTACAATTATCTTAATATATAACAATGTCAAAATCCTCACCTTAAAAAAAAGAAACTCTCCCCAGATGATAACTTTGAAAAACTAATCCCTTTTGCACTCTGAGGGTCATAGGTTTGAGAGACTGTTCCTTGAAACAGCACTGAAGATGTCTAACCCATTTTCTCGTCCTTTAGTAATCAGATTAATATTCAAACACACCAAGCCTTAGCTTCCCACATGTAGGCAAGCACACAAACACCTCACAGCTACTATGTAACCAGCTGATTAGAAGCTGCTTTTATTTCTTTTATTACAGGTTTTGCTCAATTTTAACCCTGAGATTTGCTTTATGGGGAAGTATCTGCATACTGCCTTCCTTTTGTCTCAACCAGAGGGTTTAATAGCTAAGGTAACTGAAAAGGACTAGCACCAGAAAGGCTTTGGTTACCAGAGTAACCGTAAAAACAGACCCCAGTCTCCATGGCAAAGAGAAAAGCTATTTGCTGCAGCCTTTTCAGACCTTGAACAGACACTGACAGTTTTCCTATAATCAGTGCAGATTATTTGTAGCAACTAACTATATTATAATGTTAACTATAGGAGGTCTTTGAAAATATACAGTGAAAAAAAAAAAGGAGTAAATATAAGGACTTTTTTACTAGATTAGCTATGACTATATCATATATTTCAAGATTATATAGAAATCAACCTAACATTGTATTTCCAGTGAAATCACCTCCTTCTAAAAATTCCCCACCCCTTTTGTTCACTTTTAATTTTCTGCAGGAAATTTGTTGCTATTGTGGTTTTTAAATACCTAGCATTCTAGTGAAGAAGTTGTTATGATAAATATATATGCTATTGTTTTACTGTATGCTGACTTCTATATGTTTTCCCAAATACTAAAATACTATACATCAGTGATGCTTTTTCTTATCTGAATAACTTGATAGCTGTTTCTTCTTGGTGTCTGTTTCAGGGTCTGTTCAAATTGCACAATATATATTTTTTAAAAGGTCTCTGTAATTCATGGGTCTACAAACCCTGCAATACAATTACCTAAATTACCAGTGCACATTCTAAGTGCTCCTTGTGGCTAATCATTCTGTCCTCAGTGAATTGCCTGACTTGCCAGTGGCTTATTCTCTGTAATGGCACTGTTCAGTCTCTGTCTTCCAAACCAATGTCTGTGAGCAGAGTCCTTAATTCTAATATGACTTATGATGAAACTTTAAGTCTTAACCATTTCTAGCTATACCTGTTTAAATAGCTTATGGTTGAATTGGGACAAGATATATTAAAACATATTTCTCAGATCGCTTAGTTTCAAAAGAATAATTTAAAGTAAGCATTTTCATGAGTGAGGTACAAATATAATGAATAGAGGAAGCAAATATTTAGAAGAATAGTTCATTTTAAAATCCATGTGCACACATCTAAACTAATGCCATAGATGTTTAGAGCAACTAAGTTGTAGGAGTGGAGGAAGCAGTCTTAAAAATCATTTGACCTAATCTGTCCTGGATTATACTAGCAACATAAAGTTGAAATACATATTTTAAAAATTGCAGTATACACAACATATAGCTATAGCTATAGATATTTGTTTACATATTACAGTTATTTATATTAAATATGCAAAACATTTTAAAAAGCCTACAAAATTCAATAGGTGTCCTTCAGACCACTTCATAAAATCAGAAAGAATTGTATTGCAAATAAAAATTCAAAAAATGATGCTTTTATTTAAAATAAAGAAAAATAACTACATTGATTATGTTAGGCTGATTTTTCATTGTCTGTATCCATATTGTTGTGAAGGAAAGAATTGTCTAAATAATTGAATGAAAATTATTGCCAGATACCTGTCATAGCAAAAAAAAAAAGCTTTTATCACCTTGTATAATACCTTTGCTTTAAAGGAAACTGAGGCTAAATTTTTTTTTGCTTAAAGCCACAGAAGTTCAAACATCAAATCTAACTCAGCAGACCAGCACCCTCATGCCATGGCCCAGGATATATCTCTTAAACTTTCCTCTAAAATAAATTTTATAAAGTGTTTTCTGTGTTTTGATGCTGAAATTAAAATCACAGAACTATGTGGCATCGAGCAATGTAATTTCAGGAAATGAATCATGTAAGATTAGTGGTGGAAGGCTTGGAGCACTTATCCTTCAAGTCAGGATGGATATTTTTAACTGGAGGCATTTTCACTCCAATTAAAACCAAAGAGCTTCACTGAGAGATGAGAAACAGAGTTTACTGAAATAAAAGGTAAAGCACTGAGATCATAACCTGTTTCATCAATTTGTCTCAAAACTGGCATCTTCACATGATAAACAAACAAAAAAACAAATCCCAGTGTCTTATTAAAATCTACTAATTTCAGCTAATTCTTTTCTGGAAAAATGTTATCAAGTGTGGTTAAAACATAAACAGATTGCGAAGGCTTAAAGCCAGAAGAAACAGAGGCAGAAGATGCTAGTTCTTTTAAAATGACCTGTCAATATACTTGGTTTGGAGGACAATGGAAGAAGGAGCATTAAGGAAAGGTCCCCAGAACAGGCAAATGTCCTACTACTCTAGATTATGGAAAACATGCGCCTGTACCATCTCCTGCAAAGTCTCTTGCCTATTCTACATTTCTGCCTCTTTCTAGTGCCAAAACTCTCGGGGCTTATTTAAAGTTAATAAATAATATTCCCTGAGGGAGGCTGTTTGAACAACCTCAAGACATCTGAACGTCAAGTCCCTGCTGCAATGAACAGCTGTTGCCAGAGAGATCCACCCAGAATAGCCAACAGACAACAGAGTAGGCTAGATTGTTTTTGGGAGAATGGCAAAGCAGATGTTCAAAACACTACAATTCCTAGTTGCCTGGATTATGAGGCTGTTGGCTGCTCTGAAATCTTTATTTTCTCTTCTGTCTTCTTCATCCTGATGTGGTCTGGGAATTCTGGGAGCTTCAGAAAGTTTTGAGACACCCAGTGCCAAGTCTCAAGAATAGTAGAGAAGAACATCATCATCAGTTTTGCTAGGGGAGACTTCCTGCTGCACCAGTTCGCCCAGTGTTTCCTAGGATATGGGAAAATATCTTCTGACTACTAAGGTGAAAATAAAAACCTTCTGACCCAAGCCTCTATTTTAAATTGGTCCTCCAGAGAATAAAAAGGTACGTGTACATCATCAGATTGCCTTTTCTATATGGATTATGGCTTTTTTTAAAATGCTACCTGCTGAAATAAGTCTCTTGAAGATAAAAGAAGAAAATGTAAAAACAAGTCCATAACAGATAAAATATAATGTTGAATTCTAAGTATAATGATGAGCACTCCTGATGCCCCTTATATATTTAAAATTGCCATTCAGTTGCATTGAATGTAATTCATGCTATTTTTCCAAAGTATAATCCCACAAGGGTTTTGACCAAACAAAAATGCTCTAATGACTGCAAATGGTTCAAATATTCTGTCCAGTGAGTTGAAGTTAAGTGATAAAAGTTTCCATGTTAAAAGAAATAATAAGTGGAATTTCACACATATTATAGTAATCATGAAGCATCCAATTTACATAGAAATAATGTAAAAGAATTCTGACCATGATGGTTTAAGTGAATCATTACATGCATCGCTGATACATTTAGAAAACTGCAGCATGCCAGGTATGTTTCTTTTAGCATAATAAGTCTTGTAATGGAGCCTTTAAAAGCCTTAAATGTATAGTCAGATTAACCTTTCTGTTTGGATTAAAAAAGGGAAGAAGAAGAAGAAAAAGAAAAAGAAGAAAACAGATAATCATTAAATAGCCAATTAAACCAACATTCATTTTCCTTTCCAAGTTAGTCTAGTTTCTTTTGAGTATCCTCTCCAAGAAACATTTTGCTATTTACACTGCACTCACATTTAAATGGTTCTGCTGTGCTAATGTGTTTTAGTTCCATAGGAGTTCACTCCTCCTCTCTGGATCAGTTACAATTCACAGCAGTACTGAGGTACCCAGCCCTAGGTGCCATTCCCAAGTGGTTGTTTAGCACAGGCTGATACTAGTATACATCTGTGGCATCTGAGTTCTCAGAATTCACATGGACAAAAGTCTTCAACTACATAAATCTTCAGGAGCTGTCACCTAAAGGTGCGAAGACAAACTTTCTACAAAATGCATGAGAAAAGTAACTTGCCTGCAGAAAGTTATAGAGCTAAGATTTGTTAATGTTATTGTATATGTTTTCAGGTTTGTTTTTTTTTTTTTAATTATTAATCCAGTCCTTGTCTTTCAAACATCTTTTTTTCAATTTTAGATTCTACATTTGTGTAGTTTGGTTTGTTGTTGTTTTGTTTGGGGTCTTTTTGAATGAAAAACATTTTTGGTGTTATGAAAGGTGTGCTGAAAACAATAATTGAAACAAATCAATCAGTTCCATATCCCAAAATGCATTTTTATCATCACCATTGCAGAGCTCAGAAGGACATATTAAATTACATGTGAAGAAATTTGACCATCCCTTTGTCAGTCCCTGAAAATCAGACCCCTCTCCCAGGCTATTTCACCCCTATTTGGTTTTATTTCTTGTGTGGTCTGTGATTATCACACCATTTGTCTTTACTGTTTCCTTCAGGCCTCAAGGGAATGCAAAATAATACAGATCCTAGAAATAGACTTGGATTGAATTTGATTCTTTCCAATAGAGAGTTCAAACAGCTAAAGAGGGTCACAGAATCAATATGCTCAAAAAATGGGTATTTCAGAGGAAAACTCAGTCAGGATGTGAGAGGGAAAAGCAGCTGCTCTTCCCTCTTCACCTTCACCCTTCCACACTGTTGCTGCTGCCCTCTTCTTTCCCATTTCCCTCCCTTTTGGAAGCTGCTTTCTATTCTTTTTTGTGTTCCCCTCCTCCTGCAGCCAGCTCTCTCCCTCTCTGGCTGCTGCTCTTTCCTAGTGCTGGCTTCCTCCACTGCCTCTACAAGGTTTTTGTGGCTTTGCATGCTAATTCATAGGCATGAGATCAGAAATAAACTTCAGGTTTAAAAGATTGTTCCACTCACTGAAAAAACCCCCAGTCTGACTACTTTTCATGATACCTTGTACTTTTAAAAGGTACATTTTGAGCATGATGGAGAGGCAATATAAGAATGCTTATCTAACTTACTCAAAATCTAAGACCCTCCAAATGAAAGATTTTGAATGTTTCCTAGTGGATACAGAAAAAAACCCTGATGTTCTAACTTTTATTTTAACAGATAAGTGTACAAGTGAATCAGTTCAAAGTTGTTTACTCGTCAAATTACTCTCATTGCATGACTAATAACTTTCCATGTACAGCAGTGATGCCCCCTTCAAACTGTTCCTACTGCAAAAAAAAAAAAAAAAAACAAAAAAACCAAAAAACTAAAAAATGCTGCAGAATGTTCTAGAACAACTTTTAAAGCATTCTTTAGCAGACTAGCAATATTAATTTAACTGCATTGGCTTTTTTATTTATTTAATTTTTTTTAAGTGTTGTTTTTTCACATCTGCAAAATCCTCCACACACTAAGGTACAAATGCAGCAGCCTTCGTGGTATGCCTCTACCATCATGAAGTGTCAGGATGAACTTGGTGTTTTCTAACTCCAAAATGGGTGTGAATGAGAGAAAAAGAAAAATTCTAAAATGGCAGACAACACAGACAGAAGCCAAGTTACATCTGACATCCTTCTGCAAGTAACTTGGCCAATATCTCAGGCACATGAAGTACATTAAGTTAGAGGTCCATGGTGGGTAGTTGAATTCATCCTTGCAAACTTAAATTTTCATGATATCTCAGAATTCAAATTTCCACAGCAAAAGAAAATGTGTAGCCATCCTGCTTGCAAAGTAATTTAGAAAATGCGACCTGTGTGTAACCAGTACTGGTTGAATCAGTCTGGGAGACAGAAGCAACTCAGAAATATTCACAGAGTAATTTGGTACTAATGGAGGTGTGAGATTTTGCAGCATCCAGGTTTAGATCCTTGGCAGAGTTTTAAAGAGATAAGATAGCTGGCTGGTTTCCTTAGGGTGCTTGTGCAGAGCTGATAGATGATGATGACCAGCTGACACGGGTCAGACTCAGTCTGCATAATGACACCAGGATGAACAAGCTGTTAACCTGGCCTCATAAATTCAGTCCATAACCATGAGTGGCCTGAACAACTTTATTGTCAGTCCTTGCTCTTTAGTGGCCTCACAGCTTATGTAACACAGAAGGTCTGCAAGTGGAAGAAGGCGAACTTTGGAGGCAATCAAATCATTAGTACATGAATTAGTACCTTGAATGCTGGTGACTCAGTCTGTTTTGGAATCTGAAAAGTCCTCTACCACTTCCTTGGCTAGAAGAGGGAAATACTCTTGGCAATCAGCTGCAGGAATAAGACAGAGGGAAACGTGTTCTTGATGCAGGGCTGACACAGATGCTTAGAGCTCTGGGTTCTTAACATCCCCTCCCTGGTCAGAGGTTGGTCATGGACAGTTACAAAATGCCACCAAGAAGGGACAACACTGCTAATTTATGCAATTTATCAAATATTTATATGCCACAGCAGTTCAAAAGACAGTGCCAGAGATTATTTCAGAACAGAAAAGGGCCTCTTGTTCCTATCTCTTTCATTTCTAAGAGGGTAAATTGATAAAAAATCCATTTCCTGAAGCGTGAACAAGGGTACCAAATATCACCTATAAAAGTAAAAGGTTTAAAGATTGTATTGCAAGGTATGCAAGGTTGCATTGTAAGTGACCCATTGGAAAGGAAGGGTTTATACACTACTCTGCTATATAATGGCAATCTCCTAAGCCTCAGTTCAATGAAAGCCTCTGGCACTTGCCTGTCTAAGCATATGAATAGTTCTACCAACTTTAAGACCTCTTCTTGTACAATTCATGCTAAGTGCATGTTTGTATCAGTGTCCTGTAAGGTGCTAAGATTCATACCTACAATTTTCTGTACAGCAAATTGTAAAATATTAACTGAATTTGAAAGGACATTTTTTCAGAGATTCTGTGTGGTGGGGGAAAGGTTTTTGTAACCATGAGAGCTACGTGAGGGATATTCAGGAATGTGTTCCACAGTAAAAATGTCAACATAGAAGAAGCAGAAGTATTTAAAGAGAATGCAATAGACTCCAACAATATGGACTACTCAACACACAAAAATATCACATTAAAAACTGTCTTTCAGCAAGAAACTAAAAATGCCCTAACTGTTCTTGGTATCATACTTTGCATGTTCTCTGCTATGATGGACTATTTGTGTTAACTGATGAAAAAAATCTATTAGAAAGCTGTGAAGAAGTTTATATACTGACAAAGAAGACATATTGTTAAAGAAGCATGTTTCATGGATATATATGTAGAACATATCCTTTCTATCATTTAAACACCCAATGATGCCTCTTAGAAGAATAAAATCTTTTTTAGGTCACTAAATCTAGTGGAATAACAGATTTCAACAGACAGCAGGAGGTGCCTAATTTAATTCTGTGTAGTGGGCATATGTATAAGCCTGAGGAACCAGAAGTGATTACAGTAAAATTATCTTTTCATCAATTATTATAACTATAATTAGTTAAAATTGCTAGAAATATATCAGAAAGCACAGAAGTGCTTCATAGGAAGATATTCTTTAATCATACCCCTTAATAGAAAATCATCAAAATGTTTCATTTTATTAATGATTCAATGTTTCATTCTTATCCAAGAAAATATTTCAAGAAATGCTTTAAATATCTCAAAAACATTTGCAGAAGGAAGTTTTGGCATTCTTCTAATCCATGCTAACAGGAAATCTCAGTAAGAGTAAACATTCACCATGAAACCAAATGAGAAGTTCCAGCCAGTTCTAAAAATGGTTTGGAAGTGACACAGAACAACACTGCATGCAAATCAATACTGCAATATTAGTTCTAAGCATCTCCTCCTCAGTTGTTAAATCAAAATTTTGCCAAACTGCCCAGACTGACCACCTTCTTCCTCATCTTCTCACAAAACAAGCAATTTTAGAATGGCACTTTTCCAATTCTTAATAAGAACTCAGTCTCTCAACTTCTTTGATGGTGGAGAGGAATTGATAAAGTCTAGGTTGCTGGTTCAACGCCTGAATAGGCCATTCACTTTAGAGTAGGACTTGATGATCTTTGTGGGTCCCTTCCAACTCAGAATATTCTGATTCTGATGGATTCTAATGTTCCGTGGCACATACGGGACTGCACAGGGCATCCCTTCCTGATTTTTATGGTGATGGCAATGGTCACTGTCTTACAAGGCTACTAGCTTTGATCACAGCTGCTCCCCAAAATACCTGAAACAAATCCAGGGTTAGCTGGGAGCCTCAGCTCCACAGTGCATTAATTTAATCTTTTGCTTTATCTGAAAGAATGGGTCCTACAGGCAATAGCTGAAGGGGGAAGTGCAAGATGACTCAACAGCTCAGAGCAGACAGCATTAATTCTCCCCAGTATTTTTCAGCAAGGAAACCAGTCTTGAGTTAAAGATGTAGGAAGAAATTTATCTTACCTTCAGACCTAAAATCTAATTCCCCCCCTCTCCCCCCATGTCAAGTGTCTTACCATTCAGTTACAAAAGCAGGAAATTCTGTCAGCCTGGTATCTGATATGATCACAAGGAAATGAAGGAACCCACAAATAATGCTTTTGAGAAGATTTTGGAGTACATATGGATGCACAAATTTGCCTTGCCTTGCTCTTGCTCTCAGCTGGCTGCATGTGAACAAGCTCTGGCCCACGAGTTCTATAGCTGTGCAAGCATGGCACCACGCCCAAGCCGATAAACCCCTCTGGGAACATGCCCAGCTTGCAAAACAGTCAGGTGACCATGTATCTCTCTGCATCTGGCCACACCAATATATATTTAAAGATCTATTTACTGCCTACAAAAAGACTCTATTCAATACACACATACATGGATGTCCCTAGATGCATGCAGAATACTCATGTCCACATGTATGAACATCAGTGAATACAGCGAAAAGTCTCATATTCTAACATTAATTAAATTCAAACCTGATAAACACAGAGGTAAAAAAACCTACTTGGCTAGTTTTAATTTTAGCATATAAATTATCAAGCATATAATACAAATGTTAATGCCAAAATCTTATCAAGAATACCTTTTGGAAAATACTACAAAAGAGTTATTATATGGTGTAATAAATGCAGTTGTTACAGCACTGGGAGGACAGTGGGTGGTGGCAATTCCAGCAGACTTAGTGGCAGCAGAGGAAGATGTATTAGAGAACACCAGACTCACTCATAACCAATTAGTAGCATGGAACTGAGGGGAGCACAGCAAGAAGACCTAATAATAAGCATTCTTAAATATAAGAAACTGATGCAGAGGACAAATTAAAGTCAAGTGCCATGATTTTTTAGGAAGCCCATTGTAGCTTAGCATCTATTTAGTGTAGTTTTCCTGCCAACTGAAGCAAAGCTCATTACGTGAGATTAATACCATATGTGTTTGAACTCAACTGTGTTCTCCATGCTACTTTTTGTTATTGTGACGGGTGTGTCTTTTAAGCTAATCAGTTAAAAAAAGATGATGTTGCTTAGTGATTTTTTTTTCCGCCTATTTTTTACTATAATGAATGCTCATTTCACTCTGAAATGATAATTAAAAAACCTATCAGTGTAGGTGATGACTATCCACAATAGAATCTAGTAATAAGCAAAGTTCTTAATTCTGCAAAAATAGACTGATGAGTCAATAAAAAAATAAAAGAGACATCATCTTTCATTCCGATATTTTATTTCGTTCCCAGTCCAACCCTTTACATGAAAAATCCAACTTCTTGTACAGAATATAACTAATTCCAAATGAATACTTATGACATTCTTAAAAATAGCAATGGATAAGGTTTGTTTAGCAATTTTTGAAGCAACACATCACTTTCATAACCAAAAAATAACAATGAAAAAGAGTTTCTGACAAGTCAAGTGTACTTACAACTTGCATCCAATTTAAAGTTTCAGCCACAAAAAAAGGACAGACCCTGAAAGGTCAAAATTATTTGCTACAGCATGTCTGAAATGTTTGATTTTTTCAGTTCAGATTTACAAGTTATTTTTATAGTTGCATTCATATTACTGCCAGTCCTGCAAAAGTTCGTATTAGTTCATTTTTATGTAAGTATAATTTTGATTTGCAATCTCAAGTTGCACAGTTCAGTGGACTTTTTCTATTTATATAGAGAGATGCCAAGAGAAGCTCATTAAAAATAATCTTTTTAAAAATCGAGACTAACTCATACACTCAGTTTATGTGAACCAGCATATAATTTCATTGTGATTTTTGAAACTTCTTTTGGGTGATCATTTAATTTCAACAAACATGGAATCATATAAAGCAAAGATCAGACATTATGACAGCAAATCTAATTTACTAATAAATTACCACAAAAAATAGTAAAAAAAAATCAGCTGATTTAATTCTACAACTTTGTTGCAGAGAACCACATGAAATTGCTGGTCAAAAAAGAAGTAAAACCTCTAGGTACTTTTGTTTTGAAGGAAAAATTGGGCAAAACCCTGAAAATTAAAAAGAAGACATGAAAGAAATATTACTGTTTCTCTACTGTTGAGATAAATCTTCTTTCAACTAAGTGTCCTTAGTCATTTCATCAACTTAAAATAATAACCTGGAAGCTAATTATTTGAATTAAAGCCAAAAAGTGAACCTGTCTTCAGTGGATACTTGCTAGTCATACAGCTAGTTTACCCTATGTTAACCAGTTTAAACGTGAAATCATCATAAGAAATCACATTAGTAGATGTCACAAGTGAATAGAAGATGTCTGGGAACCAGAGGAGTGGCTCATTTCACCAACACAGTTACTCCTGTCTGGTGTTGGGCAAACCCACCATGAGCTGTCATTACATGGGAGATGAGGGCAGATGTTTCATAAATTGTGAGAAAATGAGTCTAGCATTTCTTGGATGCAATATTTTACGCAGACGGATCTAAATCTGGTCTCCAAATCAGGAAGGGAAGGGGGGGGTGGCAGTGTTGAAGGCAGATGGCTCTCTCTCTTCCCAGACTCAGTGCCTCTTTGATGATTTCCCAGACCAACACAGATTTCTCTCAAGGTTTCTCTTGGTCCATCTGACCAATGTCTTGGATTTTCCTTCCTGGTTTATGCCATATCTTCTACTTATCTCTCTCCTTGCTCTTCACACCTACTCATATAATATTTCATGAAGCACTATACTAAAACATTCAAATGGTCTGTTGGACAGGGGTGGGTGTTTTGGTCCTACTTGATGGTCAGTTCTCATAGGTTAATGCAGCCCATAGCAATACTCTTCCTAGCAAGCTCAGGGGAAACATCTGCAAACTGTTCTTTTCTAGTGCCCAAGAAACCACCTTCATGTATGCAAGTACTCTTGTTCCTCAGCTGCAGCACTCCATCCAGCTATCTGGTCATTATCACTGCCTGCCTGAGCCTTAGGTGATTTACAGCTGGACTTTCGCTTTCTGTGGGCTTACACGGATCTTACACAGGGCATTTACAGGTAATATAGCTTGGCATTATAAGATAAACACCAGAAGTGACAGAAAATCCCAAACTGTGCAAGTCTAGAAATCCAAAATTATAGGGAAAAGAGCAGCACTGGTCTGCTTAATGCACAGATAACTTGGACAGCATGAGTAAAGCTTTGCAGCTGTGGCACCAACTAATACAATTCTGAAGTACCTAACTTAATAAAGATAGCTAAGAGTATTAAATGATAGACATGGTTCTGCACCTTTGTCATGCTGAGCAGGATATACTTCCAAGAAACCTGGCACAAGTTCCTTTAGCCTGAGGAAAGGCAAGAAAATCTTGCATAGTCTGCAGTAATGAAGGAAAAAAATACTAATGAAGTGAATAAAAATTGCTAAAAGGTTGAAGAGTGGCAACTAATTTATAATAAAAAAATTGTTCTGGCTGTAAATAAAATACTCTTCTAGTAGCTACCATTTTATTGCTTGATAACTTTCATGTGTATTTTTGTAAATAGATAGTTTATGACACTGCACAGTGTCCTGGTACAGTCAAAGAACAGGTGATCAATTACTCTCTTCTCCTTCCTAGATACATTTATAACTTATACACTTATGTGTTACAGTAGGTCTTTGGTATCTCCTGCTACTGAAAAATACTTTATCTCCGTAAAGGTGGGGTGGGAACTGAGGATGGCACTAGATCATGCATACTCTGTCCTCTGACATGAGCAAATCAAACACCTTCTGATTTGCAACAGTAACAGCAGATATGAATTAATGAGGACTATCAGCACAGCTCACTCATTTTCCATAGCTGTATTTCAGTGTGTTCTAATAGAACCAGAAAATTCAGGAAAATAGTATTTTTTTCTGGGGAGGACAAAAGGACAGTTGGCACCCGCAGATGAACAGCCAGAGACCTTGCTCTTATCATTCAAAGGGCCACTGGTCAGAACTGGCAATAAAGGAAAGAGACAGAGAAAGAAGAGTGCTTTTTCATACATTCTGTAGCATTTCTTCCCTTTCATTAGATTGTCTTTCCTGAGTTTTCTGTCACCCAAACTGCTTTCACTAATAGCAAGGAGAAATGTCATAAGGAGTGCTGATTAATAAATATTTGAAGTAGCTTTATGCTTTACTATTAATAAAATGCTGAGCATCAGCTGTGTGACATCGAAGATCTCCCAGCTTCATTTATTACATTTTAAGTTTCTGAGGAAGAGTGGAGCAAAGCTTACTGGACTCCTGCCCACCAACAAATACATTGAAAATCAAAAGAATGCTTTTTGAGATATGTTTTTCTTTGCCCAATCTGGACTGACTGCAGAAATATTCTTCCTATAACTTGAAAGAATGTGTGTTTGATACAGGTATATTATTCTCCATAACTTTGAAAATGATTCAACAAACATCTCATTATAAGGATTTCATTTCTGAACTCTATTTTGCAGCATACAGCTCCACCTGTTGAACAGGTTCTAGGAAAATAATCTCTGCTATATAGTTCACCTTGCTGTTTCTGAGAACTTCAAAATTTCAAGGTCTCTTGAGCAATTCAAAAATGAATTATGCAATAATTGCTGACAACTCAAGCATAACAGACAACATACTGCCAACCTCAGTAGAAGTCAAAGGGAATTGCTTCCAGTCAGCAGTACTGGTGGTGATGTATTTCTGACAGCATTTTAGGAAGAGAACAGTCTTCTCATATCTTACTGTGGGAAAGGGTTTTAACTGAAGTACCCCAAAGATGAACTTTACAGCAAATTAGCCTTTGATAAAGTGAGTTCCTACTTTTCAACACAATTAAGCAATGAAGCAGGCATAATGTGTTACCTTTGCTTTGAAGTGTCCATACTTTCAGGATAGAATGAAAATGTTAATTATCTCATTAACTTTAAAATACGTAAAAATTTGAGTTACTATACAATTTTGGAAGAAATTGATAAGTAATATAGTCTCATATAGTATTGAACAGAAAATGTCCATAGTCACTTCGGAAGACATAAAAATAACATTGGCCAGATACACTGAATTAGAACAGTACTGATCAAAAATATGTTGGCAGAAGCTGACAGGGGGTAAAGGATAGGGAAACACAGATTTCTGCCAGTGCTATAAATGTGCTACCAAGCTGAAAGAAAATTAGGAATATCCTGTACATATTGTTTATACCAATAATTCTCGATAGCATAACTCTGTAACTGATACATATAATTATTGTTTTCCTACCATCTCTCCTAGGTAACCTGCTGGTGTATAGGACACGAATGCCTCTTTCCATTATACAATTACAAGGGCTCTGACTGGGCTTCAGTGGCAAAAACCTCCAATAATTCCAGTTGAATATCAGTATTAAAGGGAGTATTGTAGGGCTTGGTTTTCCTGTGCCAGAAATCAGAAAGGCCTCAAAGAAACTTCATTATAAAAATGTCTTAAATCAAAATGCATACATAGAGTTAACTATGTATTTATAAGATATTCTGGTTAGCTTCTCCTCATGCCATAAATAAATAAATAAATTCTAAGTGAGTAAGTAGTTCAGATTGTATCAGAAATTTATTTTAACATTCTCAGAAGATTTTTATGATATCCAGAATCATGTTGTTGTCTAACCATTGTCATGTTAAGATAACAGGAAGAGTGTGTAGTAGGGGATAGATTGCCTCAAATTTGTTTCATTTTTTAGTTCCTTAAAAAGGACTTAGAAGTTCATAAGAAGTAATTAAAAAATTAAAATGCTTTAATTACTTCCATTATTCTAAGAATTATGAAAATGAGAGATCTGTGATGAATTACAAGGAAATTGAATCGCTACTTTTACTGAAATACCTTAAGGTCAGTAAAATAAACAAATTGCATTGTGTACAGCAATCACATGAAAGCTGTTAGAAGTTTAAAAAAATACATATAGGCTTTATGGTGCTAGATATTATAAGCTTTTTGACCTGTCTCACCTCTCTTTGCAATGCTAATTTCTGGCAGGCTGAGGAGTACACAGAAAAAAAAAATGCATTGGCAAAACAAGCTTGTATTTGGCAGAGGTGAATTTGGAAGTAAAAGGAATGTAGTGTTGGCCAGTCAAACTTTTAAATGTAACCAGCTTTTCACCAATGTAAATTTTTCATAAAAATGTACATTTTACTTGAACTCAAATTGCCGAAAGGTCCACATGAAGACACACACACAATGTATTGATATTTACCTTTTATTTACATTGGGAAAACATAATTTTACTATTCTTGACACTAAAATACACCTGTGAGATGCCTTATGGCAGTTATGGCATGCAATGTGCACCTTCCCTGTAGACTGGTCCGAGTAGCTGGTCCTTGGAGTCCTGTGGCCAGGGGCGTCCCGTCGTGCATGACAGTGAGTCCCTGACTGATGAGGCTGCTGTGCATCGTGGGAGTTACACTGCCTGTCCAAGAAGCCCAGCTGCAGCATTCAGAAGGATTTCTACTGTGGATTTCTGAGGTTTAGCCAGAAAATTTATGGGGTTTGTTTTGGGCCAGTTTTAGCTTGCTTCTTTTTTTCTATACTGCCTCTTTTGAACTCTTCCTTTTAAGGAAAAAAAGCAAGACAATAACAACGTTTCTCTTCTCCCTCTCCACTAAGCTTGTCTCATACATTGTCTGATGTCCCAGCAAATCCTGTTTACTAGACTTGCCTTTTTTATATCTTTTGACAAAGAGTACAAAGCCAAAGTAAGTAAGATTTGAAGAGCTAGCTGCACAGCATGAACAATGCACAGTAAGCAGCAGCCTGCAAAGTTTACATTCACGTAGTTCTTTCATGTAGATACAGTCTTGACCTAAGGAAAGGGACACATCTCTAGTGTACATGTATACTGCCACAAGCAGAGCTCCAGCAAAGAGCTGACACACAAGACACATTCAGCTGATGTAGGTAATTATGATATAAATGTAACAACTTCATGAACCTGCAATTTTACTGCATCCTTGCCATGCCAGGGCTGTAGTCAATACCATCAGCTGACATTTTCTGAAAGCCACACGTCAAGCAAAAGTGGCTGTAGTGATCACTTGCAAATGATCTTTGGTAACCAGATGAAGGCAGATGTACAATTTCCCTCCCCAAGGCTGGGAATTCTGTAGTAAGGACTAGGCAAAAGTACACACACCCATCTGGTAATTCACTGTTCCCATTAAGAGTAAAGGCAGCACAGAGGCTGAAACACAAAATCTCATCCTCCTGAAAATTGGGATAACACAAAGCAAATTCATTAGACAGAGATGTAACCAAGCTGCATTGCAGACATTTTCATCTTGTTAAATGAAAATAGCAGGTTTAAGGTAAGGATTTGAAGGTTTAGATTATTTTCCCCTGTTAAAGTGTTTCCCTTCTCATACAAAATCCCTTTGTGCAGGGCTTTATTGTGCCTGATGCAGAAAAATGCACTAACAAACAGTAACTTCTTAGATATTTTCTTTACAAAGCATCATGAAAATCTATAGTACTGAATAAATGAAGCACAGTCCTATTAGCATAATGCTAAAAACCCCAGACCGTAAATGTTGAGCTGTGACTTTGGTATACTGTCACCAGCATTTTATACAATTTATATTTTCATCAGTGCCTTGACAACTTTTCTTTATTACATACTGGCATCTAGTCGAAGAAAGATTCTGCAGCTGGACTCCACAAAGGAAATGGATCTTTTTTTAAGGACAGTTGAACCTAAGAGTATGCTTCTATTAAATATTTCTCCTAAAGTGATGTGAAAATAAGATTTTAGAAAACTGAATATAGCCTGAAGGAAAAGTAATGTCATTAAGAATGAAAAAGAATCCTGAATGGAGAGAAAAAGGAAAAAAAAAAGACATACTGAATTTCATTTTTAAGTTTGTTTTACTGGGCATGTGTACAGTTAGAGGTGATGATGCAGATATTAGCAGATAAAGACTTCACGCTATCTTTCTCTGAAACCTTGGGAGAAACAGACTGTGTTATTTCACTGTTCTCTTCATGTGAAACATATTAACCTGTCAGAAGTACTTCCAAACTGTGCCTGAGGGTAAGAGATCATCAAAGGGGACAGCAGGGTCCTAGGGAGTTATACTAAGTTCTTATGCCAAGGCTAGAGAGAAAAGAGGTCATGGGACATGGAAACGTGGAGATAGGCTGCTGTTCAGCGATTATCCCTTTTCTCTGCAAATATTGCCTTCAGTGCATTGTGTCAAGGCTATTCCCTCGAGTCTGAATCAGAGCTGCAGTGAATGGCAGCTCTAACAAAGTGTAGGGGAGGTGGCAGTTCAATCAAGAAGGTACAGACAGTACATTCTATGGGTAATTGCAGGATTCCCTGTAGTACGTAAAGCAAATTAGAAAATACAAATAAATGAGGGGCAATTACTAAAATGTTTGCATTGGAAACCAGAAATATTTTTTCCCCATTGAAACAGCTATTGTCACCTCATTCTCTCATGGATTTAGAAATGGGTCTAAACCAAAATTTTGTAAAAAAATAAGTTCTTTTGTGACTAGAGAGTGTTTGCAAAACCACGGCTCCATTATTCTGTCCAATGGAGACTCTATGAAGTCTAATGATATGTTTTAGCTGGCACATATTTCCTTACCATGGCTGTCATTTTTAAGAAACTTGACAGAATTTAATCTGTTGAAAACTTCATTTCCTCAGTTAGATTTAAGCGGAATGGGTCAAAGCATTCATTTTATATGTGGTAGCTGCTTACAGAAGACAGCATATCTGAGTAATTTACTCTTTACAGAAAACAACTAACATCAAACAGGAAATCTGTTGCTCAATTCCCAAGTAACTATAACAGAATCAAAACAGTTCTCAAGAACATCTTACAGTGGATATTCTCATAATTTTACCAGGGCAAAAAGGTGAACTGAAAGGGGATAATATTACATGAGATTCATTACATGGCCCATTTAACGGTCCACAGATTCAACTCATGAGAACAAGTTTCCATTTGAGTTCTGCTTATGCTACTGAATGCAAGCAACTTTCCAAGTTCCTCAGTCTTCTCTGGCTTAATAGCCTGTTAGACATGATAGACAAGTTACATGCCTTTTGTTTCAGAGATAGCCAAACACCACAAAGCATTCCTGGCCACAAATAATTTTTGAAAAGAAAAAGTTAGGCTGAAAAAATCACTCAATATTCTGATCCTTAGCGAACAGGCAGCACAATATAAATACTCTAAGAATTATTAGTTGAATAAATATTCAGCATACTCAAACGACTTCCTTTTATTGTTTGAGGCTTTTTAAAAATCATGAACACTGCTAGGGTTTGTAAGCATTCATTGAATACTGGGTGGGTTAAAACTACACCATGTCTCCGTTTTCCTAAAAAGGCATCCACTGCATGTGCTTTGATGCTGATCCAAAAACAGCATTCTGTGTTTGTCTCATGCTGCAGGGTTTTTGGCTAATCTGTGCCATAATGTACCATAGCAAACAGAATCAGGCATGTGACAGTTTGCTACATCTGTGCAGTGATAAGTCATTCATCTCAACCTGACACTTTTCTCTTTTCCAAAGTGACACTGCAATAGAGAAATATGCTTGCTCATTTATGGAAAGGAGAGTAATAAGTCCTGGCAAACAGAGTTGAATTTCATTCATAGAGTACAGAACTGGCAGTTTGCACTTTCCTTAAACTTCCGTGGATAGTGTCCCACTAATTTCAGCCAGAAGGCTACATTTCTAAAATTATTTTGCCATTGAACTGTAAAATGGGGTCCTACGAGGTAGTTTAAGAGACATTCTGTAGCATCAGGAGTAAAAATAGCAGTACTTTCTTCAGAAAAATTATAGCTGCCAGTTCCAGATTTTCCATGGTAATTAACCTAGATGCACTCAAGTGATGAGTACTCTCCCTAATGACTCTATTGGTTCAAAAAGGGAACATTTTCCTGTGATCTCCTCTGACAGTATCATCAGGATGTTGTCAGTGCAAACAATACCCTTATCTAGCTTCTTTTCAAGTCACCTGATTAACTGGAGAAAACAGAAACAGAAAGAAAAGAGCATGTCCTTGCAGAGAGGCTGTAAATGTCACTGAAAGGCCAAGGGACCAGTTCCACCTGTCCTTCCTTCGTTAGTTCAGCTTCTCCTGCTCAAGTGGTGGCTTACTGGGGTGCTTTATTTCCCAGCCTCTCAGCCAGAAGGTGGATCTTTACTGTTAGAAACCCAGTTCATGTATCCTGGTCACAAAGGAGCCTTTGTAAAGGGAACAGTGGGTACGGGGCTTGAAAAACAACTTTCCTTCCCATTTAGAACCCTATAGGCTCATTATTCAATAGCACAGTGGTAACATAATGCATTTTCATTTACTTCACCCTAAATGTATGTAAATTAAAGGGTGGGTTTTTTATTAAAAATAACACTGATGTGTTTTTTGTTATTCAGAAAAGAAATTGTATTAGTGAAAAACAGCACTAATGACATTTCACATTCAAATTTGCCACTTGCTGGAAAAAGGCAGGTCTCACCCTGTGCTCAAAATAAAAAAAAATCCTCACAAAATCTCTACTAATTGGTATTGTCATCCATATTGTAAGTCCATATGTGTGTTTTGCTTGTTTTAACTTATGATTGTCTCTTTAGATGTAAGATTGAATCCTAATAAAAAATGCTGTGCTCTTTACAATGAAAAATAGATCTGAAATGAAGTGGCAGAATCACTACACACCATTGCTGGAGGGATTTTGAATGGCAAATGTCACGTTTACCAGAAAGGATTACACATTTATATGTGTTTAGAGCTTTAGGAAACCAGGGACCCTGCATGATGTGACAACTTGCCTTTAATATTTGATTTTTGAAACACCTGGGGTTTTAAATCTAATCTTATTTAGACCAAACATTTAAATGGCTGTATTGTAAGATCCTGTTCCTGCACCCAGTTAAGTGTTTGGCTTCATAATCAAATCAAGCAAAAATACTCTTCTTCAAGGCTGCCTCACCTGTGTGAGATCTACAGATAAATGATGGATTGTCAAGGTAATTATGAAGTATAGAAAGACAGTGTATGAGCATAGATTGAAGTATTTACTCATATCTAATCTAAACTTCTTCTAAAGCTAGAACATTTACAAGTCTTCTCAGTTTCCTATTTGTAGCTCCTCTAATCACATCCTGGGATGTGATGAACTCACACAAGAAAGATAAGGTATATAAATAAGAAGGCAGAAAAAAAAAAAGGGAAAACCAAAAGACATTGACTATATATATTTATGGCAAAGTGAATGAAAGCCAACCAGAATTTAGGGGTTTATCTTTTACTCTCCAGATGTTCAAGCCTATGATTTTTTATTATTAAAGCTCTCAGGTTTGTTTTGCTTTCCCTTACGGTTCTTTTGATTCCAATGGATCAGATCTGTCATGACTGTTGTCTCTTCATGAGACAGAGAGGAAAACAAATGCTGAAAGAGGTAAGATCCATCTCATTGACTGAAATCAGAAAGGGACCTTAAACCATGGATCAGAATTCAGCTGGGTGAAAACTGAACCCTAAGATGTGTTCACAATTGACCTTCATTGTCAAGCAGGCAGGTCCTCGATTAGCTGGAATTCTTTCCAAGGTGTTCTGTCTCATTCCAAATATATGAAACATTCAAGCCCTTGAAGTCAGTTATTCAAGACAGTAGGACCAAACATCAGTTCAGATACAGACATCAGAACGGCAGATGAAAGGTCAGAAATGTTTTGGTGGACAAAACCAAACACTAAAGGACATTGAACAGCCTCCAAAAGTCCAAAAGATCCTAATAAGTAGAGAAGCAATTTAGGAGACTCAAGGAAGATACTCTGAACAGTGGGGGAGATACTAAAGTAAGCACGTTATTGTGAGAGCTATCCCTGAATTCATCTGTAACTTGCTAGTTTTAATCTCAGTAACAGTTTAAACTGGGCAATGAAAAACTGCAAGATGTCGTTTTTAAGCAAGGTACAAAATAAAGTTCACAAGGGCATCATGAAGAGGTAGATACCCCCTGCTTTCGTCTTGATCTGTGTTTTTTCAATATCTGTCATCTCTATTTACATTTCGAACGCTCTGAGAGAATTAGTTTTCTGTTGGCATGAATAAACAGATGAATATGACAGCAAAGCAACCAATTGCACTTTCATGAAAGCAAAGAAGAAAACATGCTCCCATTGAAACTCTTCTGCCACTTGTGGACTGGGATGCTTTTATTCAGTTGCCAAAGAAAGAGAAAGGTTATGGTGTACCTTGTCTGTAAGGACTAAGCATGGATGTGATGTTTCTGTCCCATGTCTTGGATTTGAGTTTGATTGGTGCTACTGGCATCTTGTGAATTACAATAAATTATGCTTATCCTCAACCACATTACTGAGAACAGTGACTTTAGACTAAGTGGTAGCCTAAAAATTCAGTAGCTTGAGTTACTATAATGTTTTTTGAGAAATACAGTTGCTATATAGCCTACTTTAGGTCTCTCTCTGTTTTTACTTATGGGTGTAGAGACAGCTAGCAATTTCTTTCATGGCATCATTCTGTTACTGGGGGGCGAAGGGGAGAGTACACTCAGCTTTTAGACATCTTCTGATACTGAAATCAGACAGTTCTACCTTGTGATCCAGGAGTCCATCTTGAACACACCAATGTTGTTGAGAATTAACAGTCCTCAAAACACAAGAAATTAAGTTTCAGGGCTAAAGCCTTGAATTCTGAGTTAAACAAACATTTCGCACTGTGAGGCACATGATACTTTCTTGCATGACATTTCATATTAGTCTGGAAAACGTTTCTTATCATGTTTTCTCTGACATCTGCCTTTCATTCTCTAAGCATTTTTGTCCTGACTCACTCTCACAGGTAATCCCAGAGTGGCAGAGAAAGAAGTCCATTGACAGGTGTCTTTTGTTGTAATTAGGGAGCAATGCAGTACCTCAGATGTCTTACTCTTTTTTTTTTTCCTTCTGGTGGGGGAGGATCTAAAAAGCAAAAGGATTTTCTATGAAGACATCAATCCACATTAGATATAACACAGGGCTCATTAACTTTCAGTGTAGCAGACCTACTGGGTATTAAAGAAAAATAATCCTTGTGCTCCCTTTAAAAAAAAAAAAGACAACTCTTTATAATTCTAAAATAAAAGTATATTCCCATTAAACATTTCACATAAGCACTGGTTGACAGTTCAGCAGCATCTAATTTGGATGCACAAATATCACATTTTTATTTATGAACTGGGATAGTGAATGAAAGTCCATGTGTGATCATTCATAAGTGATCAGCTTTGGATGTCCATTTTTTTGAAAATGAGGCAAAATTTTACAGCAAACACAGTTATAGCAAGGGAAATTCTCTCAGAATGTGTCTTATGTTCTTTTGTTACATAATATGTCAAGGTTAAGCACTAATGAAAATAATCTGGGAAGCACAGCTACTGATTAAACATCAAAGCCATCTGTGCCATGTCACTAAGGTCCAACATAAAATAACCATAATTATTAATATCTTTTGGTGTGCTTTAAAAATAACTTCTTGTGAAATGAATTTTCTACATGTAAACTCACTTCCAAGGGACAAAGTAAAGGTCTAAAAAGCCTTTGTGAGTTAATGATGGAATTTAATTAGTGCTGCCTAAAATGGATCCACAGGCTCCAAGTATGCTGAAAAAAGAAAAACTGTAAAACTAATTTTCTGTCTTACTGGTATTCTAATATGAATAAAAGCGATTAGAGTAATAAACTCAGTTCTAATTGGAAACGCTGTAACTCTCAAAAAGAACAAAATTTGGAGTTCAGTAAATGTGGTATTTTTGGAAGTGTATATATGAAGTGGAAATCTTGGTTTTAGTTATCCCATATTGTATGGAAGAAAAGTTTAAGGACAAGAGACTAATCCTGAGAACTGTACATGAGGAAGGAGAGTTGGTTGCCCTTATAAACTCCACAAGATACGATAAAACTAAGTAATTTATAGTAGACTGGCTGATATAAAACAAACACTGGGGTTCTGCATGGACCATGCTAGTTTGTTGTGAGTATGAGGCTTGTGTATTTGCTGGGGTTTCATCCACATAAGAAAGATGCACGCCATAATATGCCACTTTCTTAGATGTGATAATGTAATACAGCCAGGCAAAATCTAACCACAGAAAAACAAGGGCTTTGTCCAAATGAAGCACTTACTACCAGCCCCACCTCAAAGTGTTCCTTGGAACACTGCAGCATACAAATACATACATGCCTAGTAGGCCAATAGATATACCTCATGTTCAGAGGGAAATTGCAGCATCTTTATTTCCATAAAGAAATATTTCCTACTGTCCTATCTAAATCTCCCCAGGTACCAGCTGAGCCCATTTCCTCTTAATCTAGAATCAGTTACTTGCGAGAAGAGGCCAATATCCACCTGCCTACAACCTCCCACCTTGGGTAGTTGTAGAAAGCAGTAAGTTCTCCCCTGAGCTTCCTCTTCTCTGGACTCAACAATGCCATGCTCCATCATGCTGTACTTCTGCACCACAGAAAGCAAAAGTGAATGGATTTTAGCCACTTCTACACTCTAGAGATAGTACTGAACCATGCCATCTTAAATCAGAACAGAATTAAAGGCCAATCTGACAATGTTTAACCCGTTTGTAAAGAGCTCTATTACAGGGACACAACATAGGTATGTGCAAGTCTCCTCTCCTGTCTGTTCTTTCAGAATGGAAACAAGGCTTTACATCCCAGGGGGGTGGACCAGCAGCCACTTCTGTGTAATTCCAGGTGGGTCTCTGATTAAAGATGCAGTGCAATGGACTAGAGAATGAGTAGGTAGACCCTTTACAGTCAAAAACACAGCAGTGACAAGTCTTCAGGCAAACTCTGCAGTAGTACATCATATGAGGTTATTTTACCTGGGTAACAAAAAAGGGAATGAAGACTTAACTATATACGGAGCAGGCTTAACTATAAATGGAGCAAGAATACACCATTAAACAAGGACTAATAATTAAAGAGCTGTAAGTAAAACAAGCTTATTGGGTTCTTTATGTGCTTTGGTATCCTTTC
Organism: Bombycilla garrulus; assembly: GCA_013400315.1. Lineage (NCBI taxonomy): Eukaryota > Metazoa > Chordata > Aves > Passeriformes > Bombycillidae > Bombycilla > Bombycilla garrulus. The sequence goes on from VXBU01006348.1 coordinate 266,256, forward strand.
AACTCAAATGAAATATCAGCTTCTATTACATCAGCTTCTATTCCTACCACACTTAATCAACCACTTACTACTATAAGCATTTTATATATGGGGTTTTTTTGCATGGGGACTAAACTCCTACTGATGTCATCTCATAGAAGTATATTGAATTCCACCACAAATTAATTTGGCCCTGCACCTCTGCAGCTGTGTGGAAGATGTTGGCTTTTCACCAAGTTCACACAAAGATGGAAATATTCATTTTCCACCAGTAATTTGCAGCTCCCACATTTGTCAAAAGCAAAAAGCATATTTCTACTTCTTTATTTATTTTTCCCATGAATACTGTTTTTGCAAAGCACAAACAGAAAAAAAACATAAATATCAAATATAGCTATCTCCAACCATAAAAAAGTCTCCAAATTAATGAAAACTTGCAAATATGTTAAAAGACACAATTTGAATGCTTTGAAGCAAATTTCTGTAATTCAGAGAATTTTGACAAAATATATCCTCTATGAAATCTTAACAAACTCTTTCCTCTGCCTTCAGAGTGGTCCTTGCTTATAGCAATGAGCATCCATACCAGATCTGTATCTTTCAAGCTCAGCCCTAAAAGTTTATTTATTGAGACCTATGGCATTATGTGCAGAGATAAAACTGAACAGGAATGCGTGCTGAAACTGAGTCAGTTCAGTCCTCAAGAGTCAGCCTGCATTCTATGGTCTAGAAGCAGGCTAGTGTTTATGGATCTACAGTCAGCAAATGTGCTAAACCATTCAATAACTAACAAACATTTCAATGAGCATTAAGAAGAGATGCTGCTGTCCTCTGGATCTAGTAACACATGAAACATGTTCTAGAACAAGGCGCAACCCCTCTGTAGCCTTTAGCACCACACTGCCTAACCCTTCTAGAGGGGAACCACCTAAAGCTCCCTAGTAAGACACAAAGATGGGTGGTGTCCACCCAGGGACAGAATGTGACCTATCTGACTGGGATGCAGCAACTGATTGAAAGATGTATTTGAACTTGTGTGACCAGTGGACTCACAAAATAAAAGGTTGCCTTCCACAGGCCTACCATACTATGAATGGTCCTCAAGTAAGACTTATATTAACCAAATCTCATTGTCTTAGTTCTTCTTATTAAATTATGTTCATTGTAGTTCCATATTTTAAGATCTTTTAGGGTCCAAGCTCTTTTAAATTGTATGTCTTCTTCCTTTATAATTTATTTTATCAGGGTTTGCGGCAACAATGCCCGGACTAATGAGAAGATCATGATCCAGTGGATTTCAGAGACAAAACTCTCAGGGACTTTATTAAAGTTTGAGTTGTATCCCTCAATATTACACTGAGCTCTCTTACAATCTTGCTCAGCAGCAAGTGCCAAGTCAATTCATCATTGTGTGCTCTTTCCTCTTCCACACTTTAAGGCTTAGACCGTACACACTTGTACCGGCAAGTCTCTCCCACAGGCTTGTTAGAGGTAGTTGGGAATTCTCCGACTAAGTCAAAAGTCTGTGTTAAAATATAAATGTAGAAGCGTTTCCCAGTTCAATAAAAGTTTGAAAAATACTTTGAAATTGTCAATTTTTTCACATTTTCCAAGGGGAAAATTACTTTCCTGCTTGAAATATCATCATGCAAAATATCTAATGGTGCATGCAATTTTATATGTAGCATACATACAGTACTACATCACACAATTGTATCATGGGTGGAACATATACATGTTAAAAGATAACCAGCATGTGAAATTATTGCAGCCAAACTTTTTAATTCACTGAATTCAAAACAATGTCTGGATGATCTTTCAAAACTAGAATATCAACTTCTTTAAGATGAGAATGGAATGGAATTTTTTTGCATTTTTTTTTTTAAATAGGGGGGTTTTGAAAAAAAAATCATAGGATGAAAAAATTATTTTTGTCCATCTCTGGTAGCTTATACACAGATAAAGAGCTATGTGGCATTTCCTTGCAGACTGGGAGTAATTTTTAATGTAGAGTCACGTCATTAACTCCTCAAGCCAAGTTGCTAGTCAGCATTGGGACAGAGGGCGAATAACCATAGGTCTGGTGTCTTGGGTATGCTCCCTGCTTAACTGAGTTCTCAGAAATGAGAAGTTATGAGTTTGGTGCAGTAACTGTTGATTGCTACCCCATGAACTGCTATTGGATCTTCTCAGCTCCCACCGCATTCAGGGTAGAAAGAGCATCCTAAGCATCCTATGATCACCAAGTATTATCCTTCAGGTTATTTCTACAAAAGCTGAACAATGTCTTAAGGGCACTATATCACATTATTTAGAGTAGAATTTGGTGATTTCTATATATTTTTTCACTGTTTCACTGCAAGGAAGCTCTTGCCTTCCATCAGTGCTGTTCTTTTTTCAGATAGTAGACCTTACAAAGTGCCAAATTCTGTTAGCCTTAGTCATACTAAACAGCATGCCACGCCAGGATTGGCATGATCTCAACAGAAATGGGTAACATCTGGTAGCGTTTGCGTTTCTCTGTCCAGACCGAACTTTTGTAGCAGATATGTGCAACACAGCTTCCTAAAGAGGTGCTAAAGTTACTGTGTTTGAAAACATCTGAAAAATGCTGAGCCTACCTGTGTACACTGCCTTCAAAACACATGAGTAGGTTTTCAACAGCTCAACAATTAAAGCCTATAAAATGAGGTCATTGTTGTCAGGTGAAAAATATAATTAACACCTTCACATCTTCAATGGACCACACAATCACTCTGGTTTTGGAGTTTTTTCAGTTGCAGTGTGGCAGCTACCCAAGGCCAGCACTATTGATCCTCCATTATGGTGCCATTACACTTGCCTGGCTTTAATTCTGGGACTGAAAAGCACAGAAACTCTGGCCTATTTGCAATCCAGAAGCTGTCACTGCTGCTCCCTCTTATAAACAAGTACAACCTGGCATGAATGAGGACAAGCATTAAAAGGTGGGAGCATAGCCACATTTTTGAAAATATAGATATTTTTTATGTAGATATTCCCATTGATTCACAGTTCACAATACTGGGAACAATGCTTAAAAGACAAGTGGAAATTGCAGAGGTAAAATTACATAGCTGGACATTAATCAATTTTAGTGGAGATGAGCTTCATTAAGGAAGATATAAGCAATACCTACACAGAAAATTCCTCATTCCAATATCCTTGTTATGTTAGGCTCATGTTATGCTTACAGTAAATAAATAAATGCTGAGACAACACAGTTGGACAAGTTTCCCAAAGTTCTCACTACCTGGTATACCTCTCTGTAATGATGTACGGACACCACATCAGAGGTACAGCCCTAAGAGATAAGAAAGGACTTCGGTGGTTTTATAACCATAATAAAAAGTTAGTAAGGATATTTGTTACTAAAAATATAAAAAAAATACAAGCATTAGAGCACCAGTGGGAGAGTAATGATTAAATTATCTGATTCAGAGAAGATACCTGTAATGTGTAATAAACACTAACATTAGAGCCTGACTTGCAGTAGTAATAAGCAGCAACTGATTATAAGCATTTCGTCTTCAGTGTTTATTTGTCTGCACCTGGATATTGCTGCTTGGCAATAATTGGATTCTAATCACTCAAGCAAACTTTAAATTTACCAAGTGTGAGCAAAACATGATGTGTTCTGTTTACTCACGAACAGATCTCATTCAGAGAAAAGGTGTCTGGTTGCCTCGCCTGACAGGAAAAAAAAAAATCAACTCTGCGAAAGTCAATAAAGCTGACCATTTTCTTTTAGTTGTCCCTATGGTATTTACCTGAATAATTGTCCAGATTATTTGGGCTACAGCTATATTTTTCTACACTTCTAGGAAGTCTGTTAGTAATCCACAACATGGAGACATCTTGGCAATATACCTTACTCTTGGCAAGTCTTTTAGAAAAATAATTTTCTTTTGAATGGCAGTATATTAAGAAATGCCAGTCATCTGATATTGCTATGAGCTTTCATACAGCTAATGAATGGATGCTATCTTTTCAGAGGGTTGGTTTTGGTTTTTTTTTGGTTTTTTTTTTGTTTGTTTGTTTTTTTGTTTTTGTTTTTGTTTCGGTTTTTTTGTTTTGTTTGTTTTTATTTTGGGGGAGGGGTGGTGGGTTTTTTTTTGAGTCCAGTTTCAGTGGTGAAAGGAGATGGGATCAAATATTTACAGGTAGCTCATTAGCACCTCTAGTGTCTGCCAGTCTTGGTCAAATGCAACTACTGCAAAAATTGAGTATAAATGGTACCTTTAGGAAAGTGCCTGTCCTTTCAAGGGGAGAAAAGACCCTTGTGTGAAGATGAACTAAATTTTTAGGTTTATAAATATTCCCTTAATAAGACATTTATATATATTTTTAACCAGTCAGGCATAATCAGGCATGCTTAAAAGCTGTCCTTTGGACTTTGCTATGATGGGTGCTGGAGTAATGCATAATTAAAAATGAAAAAGGCTTTTAGAGCCTGTTTACTTCGGTGACTACTGTGAAACAAATGTTTCTTTCTCCTTGCATCGCCCACCCACAGAAAGGGAACAGAACAAAGATGGCTCTGTCAGGCCTCTTTCCACTAGAGAACGCCTTGAGAGGCCAGAATGTATTAGGGCCCTGCTGAGCCCATTCAGCTTCACATAACACTCATACACACCGTACAACTAATTACATGTCAGATTAGCAATTTCATTATTACCACACTACCACTAATTAAAACTGCTTTGATATTTCTCAAGTAGTTTTGTGTGTTTACACAGTTTTAAAGTCTGTTTTTTTAATTTTTTTTTTTTGAAAAATCAAATTGGTATTACTGAAAGGGTGAAAATAACACATTAAAGATCAAAAATCTATACTGTCACTTTTCTCCCGAAAGCCAAGTTTTTACAAGTGAATTCAAAGTGTAAAGTCCCAACCATACCTTAATCTGCAAATTGACATATTCATGTCAGCTTTCCATTCCTAACACTGCCCAAAGCTTAAGTTATCCAAGTAAGTAAATTACAAAAGTTACATCATTTTAATCTACATTCATCATTTTAATTGCCTGAATCTTCACTTAGACAAAGAAGCAATGTAGTTTTATGGTATTTGATTAATGAGGGCAAGAAAATTGAAGTTTTGCAATAAAACTAAAAAAAAAAATCAACAGACTTTTATAGTTTTTTCCCTTATGATTTTAATTTAATGGCTCGTGTTTTCATTACTGCAGAGGCTGTACACTTTAGCTTGCAATTATGTCCCATCTGTGAAGCACTGTGTTATTACAGTTTATTCTAGTAGCTTTTCAATCACTTTTGAGTTGTGCTTTACAAGTATTCTTGCAGCAGGTGGGCTTACTGGCATGGGACCAGAAATACACAAAGCGCAAAGCTGGAGTTTAATGGCAGCCATATGCATGTGGCACAGAGCGCCAGCCTTCCCCCATATGCTGCTAAGCAGCCCCTTCAGCCTGCCAGTCACTCTTCTTACTGACTACAGTCTCTAAGTAGTTTTCTGCCAGGGAAAAATATACCAAGGCAGCAAATTTCTCCAGTGCACCATCCTTATTACTGAGACAACCCTGTCATTAGCAAAAGCACAATGAACCTGATCTGGAGATGCATACCAATTAGGTTGCATGGAGCACTTTTCCTTCTTATCTCTATGGAAACTCGGCCTCCCTGGCTGCAGTGGACAATCAGTAATGTTTCATCTACCCATATGTCACCTAGTTAACACTGTACACTTTTATGTGAACCAAAAATCTGCTCTAACCCTCTCAACAATGCAAAGTAAAGAAATTAAAGAAAGGGACCAAGCAAAGTGCCCTGCACGGTTCTGAGCAAGTGTGTCTTTGACCGTACAAACCTGTGCGGTCAGCGCTCCTGGCCACACATAAAGGGGCAGGAATTGGAACTTTAGCTGGAGTGAACACAAAATCTACATTCTCCAGTTCTATATCTGAAGAAGCTTCTCTAAATAGCTAGAAGCCAACTTGCCTGTTGCAATAGATACAATCTTTAAAACATCGTAGAAATGCTGTGCCACCCACTTTGTCCAGTAGAGTGCTTTACAATACTTTCCTCCACAAACTAGCCTTAAGCATATTTCCCCCTCCATGCACCCAATGTATTTTTTAAAAACTTAATTTTTACCATGAGTTAACAGATATTTTTGCTCATGTTTCCCTGACTAAAGAGGAAGGACTTCAGGAATAAATACACCTGATTAATTGCTTCTGTGCTTATTTTTATGCCTTTTTACTATTTAAGTATTTGCTCTAAGTTTTACATTTCTTTATTTAAAAACAGCAAAGGGAGGAACTGGGACAAGATTGCTGTAGTACTGATTTTAGCCACTACATGTTTTATCTGCATTTTAACATGAGAGAATGGATACCATTAGGTTTGCCAGAGTTGCATCAAAAGCTCCAGTTTTGATAGTACACACACCACATACATTGAATAAATACAGCCTCTTAGATGCAAAAGAAGGTGCTTTGAACCTTTACAATCCATGTTTCTCACCTATAATGTATCACTTCCATTTGCTTTGTTCTACAGTATTGTTTCTTCGTTTTGGATACTAGATAGCAAATAATAAACTGTGGAATAGCTGTACGCCATGTCCTCCAGGCAACAATACCTTTCCTAGGAAAGAATGTCATCTTTACAGTAATACTTACTTTGTAATTAGCAAAGAAACACCCTGTAGATGGATCAGATATTGACTGAAAAATAGAACAGGTCATAAATGTCAAAAGGAGAAAAAGAAAACCTCCTTTTCAAAGCATACAGAACTGAGTGAGTATAGACTTTGAGAATACTCCACATTAAAAGCAATTAATGTGCTTAATATTGGCAGAGGTATATCAGCAGAGGTGAATTCCTATTCCAGAAGAACAAACATTTAAATAAACAGAATGGAATTAGAAGAGAATCTATCAAACAATGGGTGCTGAAAAATAAAGCCAAGCTGGGAACTGGTGATTCCGGAAGCTGCATGAAAAGAAAAAGGAAGAAAAGGAACCCAAGGAATGCTGGCTTCTCTCTCAGAATTGACTAGACTTATGTCAGTGCTTTTGATATTCCCTTGGTACTGTCATTTATAGAACATTTATTTTTTATTACAAAAGCAATTCTGGATATGTGTAAAATTCTAAGTCTTCTAGTGGGAGCAATTTAAAACTGGATAATGCTGTCCTAAGGGGATTGTACTATTCTTTGGGTTTTGTTTTTAGGTTTAACTCATCACATGGGACACTTTTTCTTCAGGAGTAATTATTAGTAGTTGTGACCCTTGAGAACAACGGAGAAAGAGTTAGTAGAGAGTTGTGTGGGAGCTGTACATACAAGTGTTAAATATGCTCTTAGCAAAACAGAGAGGACTGGAAATCAGATTGAAATGGGCCAGCAGAATTTTGGCTTGTTTGGGTTGTTACCAACCTGCCATTCAGCTGTATATGGATTGCTACAAGCAGAGATTCAGCCAATTTATTTGGAGATTTAATTTTAGAGATACAACAATACCTTTTTTTCTGTAAAAGATGTCTGATGTGAGCTTTGTCCTTTATCAGAAAAAAAGAAGTATAGAAAATAAGGTAAATATTTCACCTGCATCTTTTTCAGATAAGAAAACCATTGCATTTCTCAGCCTGCAAAATGAGATCTGGTATGCTTGCTGTATTTGTACCCTATAGCCCTAGAAGGGTAACATTACAGGGCCCAATTCTGGGCTCAGTGAATAGGGTAAGGAACACTTTTTAAACAAGCTTCCTTTTTTCCTTTTAGAATCCAGTCATTACTTACACACATTTAGTCTCCAAAATAATGACTGAAAACACACTGTGACTTCTACTAAACAGAGAATAAGAAGGAGAAAAAAAACCATACCCATGGGATTTTCATTATTATTTGGCAGAGACTAGGACATCTTAAAATTATACGTTTTTCTAAAAATAAACATAAAAATTGGATGCAAAACTAAGGCTTTTAAAATAAAAACTATTTACAGAGGATGGACATTTATATGGTAGAATATAAATAACTGCTCTAAGGTTCAAAGTCCCTGGAATTTCACAATCATTCTTGTAGCTTAGCAGCTCTGTCATAGTTATGTGCTAACTGTGATTGCTGTGTAATGAAACACAGAAGTCTTCATATATAGTTGGCTTTTGTGCTATGGAGATGCATTCCTAGTATGCTTTTTCAAATATGTCATTAGATCCTGCCAGGAACGACATTTAAATCCTTGCATCACATAACTCCTTTTGCCCCCTTGATTTATTGCACACTTTTTCTTTGCTTAAGAAATATTCACTGACCTTTTATTTTTCTGAGGGAATTTAATAAGATACTTTTGACAAGTTGGTAAAAACTGCTCCTTTACCTTGCTGTTTATGACATCTGTATAGAAACTTTTGCATTTACAATAAGTCAAGTCAGGATCAGAGGTTATTTCAGTAAAGAAAGGAAGGAATGTAACAGGATAAAATGGACTTCAGACAGCATAACTACATGATATTTTTACTTGAAGATGTGAGGCTCAGTTCAATATAGTACCTTTAATTTTTTCTTGATATTTTATCACTGGAACTATGCCACATTAATATGTTTTACTTTCTGGTGTTGCTGTTCAACTTAATAGGCATAGTCTCAATGCAAAACCTGGCAAACAAATTTCAGTGACCCAAACTGTGCCCTGCTGAAGACTTGAGGAGAGGTGGAAAGGTGTTTGAGCTGCTTTTCTCCAACATGATTACAAAGCAATATTAGGAGCATCGAGGAGCTCATGCTGGGTTACAGCAGCTGCAAAATTCCTGTACTAACCAGATAAAGTGCAAAAGCTTTATCTGCTTTCTAGTAAAACTAACCTAACTTTAGATGTAGTGTTGAAGAGCTGAGTTAGGAGCTTGCCAAACTCATTTCCCTCTACAGTTGGTGAAGAAGAAAGTATTCAGCCTGACAGTAATCTGAGTCTTCTTCTGAAGGCAAACTGTACTCTCCACAGTCAGTCACAAAGTCTGTGACAAACACACTACTGGCACTAGCTCCTGAGACTGGGAGTAACCTAGACATGAGTGACTTACCTTTCCAGAACAACATGGCATGCTGTGGCACCCCTACAGAATAAGGGACAAGCCTGCCTGTATTGTTTGCAGTTAAAAATAATAGATTTAGGTTGAAAAAGACTTTTAAGATCATTGAGTCCAACAATTAACCTAGCTCTGCCAAGTCCACCACTAAGTCCTGCCCCAAAGTGCCACACAGACACACTTTGTAAATATCTCCAGGGATGGTGACTCACCACTTCCCTCGACAGCCTATTCCAACACGTGGAAGACCTTTGGGGAAGAAACTTTTCCCATTATCCAATCTAAACCTCCTCTGGCACAACTTGAGGCTGTTTCCTCTCATCCTATATCACGTGTTATTTGGGAGAAAAGGCTGGCTCTCATCTGCCTATAGCGTCTTTTCAGGCAGCTGTAGAGAGTGATAAGGTGTTCCCTGAGCTTCCTTTTCTTCAGGCTAAACAACCCCAGTTCCCTAAGCCACAAGCACTGCTGTATTAGTGGGGGTTTCCTAAGAATTAGTTTACTCCTGATGGAAGTGACCTGAGTGACAGGTCTACAGAATGAAGTTATCTACTTACACCAGCCTTTACTGAAATGGCCCTTCAATTTCCAGCTATTTGAAACCATAGCTTCTTTTTCAAGAAGGCCAAATATGGCTTGTTATTGACAAAATAGGGCAGGATTTTTCTGATTGTTTTTTCCACCTTTTTTTCTCCTCTGGGACAGAGTAGAAGCATTACCTCAACTGACTGCTTTTGATGATGCTAACTGCTGACTTACATTGAATTCAACTTGGGTGTAAAGTAAGGAAACTTGGAAAGTTACTACATATTTCTCAGTCTCCACCATCCCACAATAAAGCAAAACCTATTCAGCAGCTAATACTAGCTTGTAACTAAAGGAGGAAAGGTCATATACACAAACTAATGAAAAATAGTAAGGAAAATCCAGAAAATGTAAAAGGAAATAAAATTCCTTGGGAAGTACTGAAATCCGCAGTCATGATCATGACACAGGCTTGAAGTCCATTCCTGCCACAATTCTTAAAAACAACTAGAGATTCAAATGTAACATTTCTATTCACAAAAGGGGCTTTTTAAGATTTTTGCTCCAAAATGCAAAAAGAAGGCTTTTTTTTCTGTAGTTTTACACAATCTATCCTTATTATATCCTTTATTATTCTACCATGTGGGGACAATAAAACACTTCACCTCAGAAAGCCCAAAATCTAGAAAAGCCCAAAAGCCAGAAAACAGTAAAATTATTCAAGAAAACTAAGAATATGGCTTCATCTCCATTGCATATACCAAGCACAAATTGATGCAGTTTTGTGCATCATGCAGCAAGGCATTTCTACAAAAGATATGACTTCCAGACATGATTTAGAGAGCTGAAGGGGAATACTGTGCATAATATAACAAATGTGGTACATTTGCTTGGAATAAATGTAAATTTTTCAGAGGGAATATTCTTAGAAATGCCTCTAATATGGAGAGTTCTGAAGTTAGTGTAGCGATGAAGTATCAAAATTATTCTCAGATATATTGTATAATTTATGATATCAGGTACAAAATCAGCATTCAGGCTTGAGATTTTCTTTGCAATTATTATCAGGCTGGATTGGAAATGCAGGCTATTTATCATCACAAATCCTGGAGATCTTAGGAAACATGTTGATAAAAAGATAATCTTATAGTTGAGGAAAATTTATAAAGTAAGGATGGCAATATGTCAAAGGCCAATAGTTCTCAATTACTTCAGTAAATTCAGAGTGGTCTTTAATATTTTTTCATTTTTAATTATGTTTCTCTAGTTTTAGCTAAATCATGACTGATTATGCTTTTTGACACATAAAATTCATTTTGGAATCTGCTTGGAATATGGTTGTCCTAAACCTCTCTTTTTATTTCCAGTATGAATTGGTACAACACATAAAAAGGCTTCATTGCAAATCTGCAACTTTACAGGACTTTTGCAAAATTTTTGATGAAAAATACCAGTGTGCTATTTATTCAGCTTTAATTCATGTAAATTAGATTGTTAATTAGCATTTTATGGTTATCAGTTGTTGTATGATATTTCTACCAGCTCTTCTTTGGATGTTTATCCAGTTGAACTACGTAGCTGAATACCTGAACTGTATCATGTAATTTCTGTTCTCTCGAATAATGAATAATCAAAGCACGCGCACATATAAATATTTGCGTATACTAATTTCTCTTTCTATTCACCTATTTAAATATGCATTGACATTTATATACACTTATAGGTGTACATATACTGATACACACACATATATGCATTTGTGCATTCACGTAGACAGATACATAAACACACACACAGAGATTAGTGAATAGCAATCATTACTTCTCATAAAGAAAAATATTTCTCCATCCAGTTACAATACCTACCAGTCCTTAGCTTTATTTTGCATTTGAATGGTCCCAAAAGGGGCTGACCTTTGAGGGAATTTGCAAAAATCAGGAATCAAGGTACTCAAATCAAGATATGATAAAGATTCATCCAAAACATTATGGGTCTTCTTCCCTGGGCGCTGACTCACTTGCTATCCTGTGCTGTATTGATTCCTCTTGCCATCCAAACAAGGACACCCTTCTCAGGTGAAATGCACTCACAAAAATGCATGAGAATTTTAAGGGGAACTTGCTTCCTTCCCTGACACACACTAAATGAGACACTTACCTTGCCTTACTTGAAAATGCCTTGCATGAATCCTTTTTTCCTGGGTTATGCACCATCCTAAACCCAAAGCATCAGAATTTTTAAAAGACTCTGTTGTCAGGCAGAAGCATGCTCTGAGAACCATAGACCCAGCAGTAAGTGCACACTTCTCTGGCCTGAAACACTCATCCTATCAAACATACCTCTGCCTAAAAGGAATGCTTCCCTTTTAGTTCCCCATCATTAAATCCATTCCTCACATCAATGCACATATATTAATTATATGCACAAATAATAAAATAAAGTAAATACTTTAAAAGCAAACCCAGTATCCAGGCTAAGAGAACTGAAATAGGCAGCATCCTCTTTACGTCTGGGGCAGGACATGTGCAGCATACTGTCCTCAGAGGCAGAAAAAGGTGCATGCTACTTCTCTCATAACTTTTCTGCATGTCTACTAGGTGGTCTGAGGGAAGCAATGAAGAGATGTACCTCACAAGACAGGAGCAATTAGACTGATTAGGCTGATGTACAACCTGTCCCCATACTGGTGAATGGGCAGTGGAGCTTGACTCTCTGCACTGCTAGGCAATGTTTCTGGCATGGCACTGGCCCATGATTTCCATCTGGTCTGCTTCCAGCCATGCCTGGGTTCTGCAGCCTGAGATCCCAGTACCCTCTCGAGCCCAGCACCAGTTGCAGGCAGTGGTTTGGACACGGCCACCCTGATACGGACCTAACGCGACAAACATGAGCAGCTCTGCAGCTCTTGTCTTCAGGGCCAGAGGACTGTCCCAGCACATTTCATTTGCTGCTTGGGACTGTAGCTGCTTGGACCTGCTTGTGCTTTTTGCCATAAACCTGACTAATGCCTATCACATTTAACAGGGATATGGCAGCAGCCTTCAGGATTAGCTGTCAGTGGATTTAGAAAGCAGTATATCTGGTGGGCAACTGGGCAGGATAAGACCAAAAACATGAAGTAAAGGAAAGAAGAATTGTCTCCCTCCCACATTACACACATTACATAATCATCATTACTTAATCTTATCCAGCAAAGTGGAAGAACTATCCCAATTTTGCATCTGAGGTACACAGCTTCCCTAAGTGAATTATGGGGTCAATTCAGCCATATATGACTTATATGAGGGCAGCTCTCCAGCCTGTCTTCAAAGGCAAGATAGTACAGCAGGAAGATTGCTAAAAAGCAAAAGTGACAATAGCAGCAACAGAAAAATTTAGGAAAGGCAATGACCTTTATAGAAAATTATGTAATATGTGTCCTTCAGTGAGAGAAATATGATCACAGAATCACAGAGTTGATTCTGGGTTGAAAAGGACCCACAACGGTCACCGAAGTCCAGCTCTTGGCCCTGCAGCTGCAAGAATCCATGCCAGTTGCAAGGTTGCCTACTTTCATGATGTCATTCTGCATCTTGTAATGTTTAGTGCTGTTTTCTTTCTCAAAGATCAGAACTGAAGTGATTACTTGACTATCTCAACTTAGTTAAAAAAAAATGCGCAAGAACATAGTCCTGAACGCAAAGAAGGGTTTAAAATGTAATTCATATTTCCTTTAATCAGACAAAACATGTCAAATCACAAAACAAAAACTTGTCTTTTGTTCATAACTGGTTTTTGTACCTTGATTTGTAGGATAATTTATCATGTGATAGTGGGCAAACCTGGTACTTCCCAATGACATACCCACCCACTCTTGAGGGCCAAGTCCAGTCCAGGGAGGTATAGAGTCTGAGACAAGCTTCCTCAGGCTAACCTAAAATCTTTCCTAAAACTATTTCATATTCCTAGAAGTTTCCTTCTGGACTCCACCTCTAGTCCATACAAAAGTAGTGCTCCTCAGAAGTGCAGAATTTTTTATTTACCTTATCCTGGGTTTAACTTATCAGGAAGCAAAAGTATAAACATGTCTGTACACTGTAATAGAGATATTGTATTTTAATAGATGTAAAAAATATGCAAGGGTTTGCAGCTTTTTCCATTTTTACCTCCATGCTGATTGAATTTTAGTCTTTCCAGTACATACTCAGTATTTCTAGGCTATGTTTTCTTTCACATAGCTCAGATAGTACAGACAGCAAAAGAGTCTTCAAAACTGAATGAATAAATCTCAAAAATATGACTTCAGACCAGGAAGAGAAAGCTGCAGTTTAAAAGTTTGAAAACACCAGAATTAGCCTTATATAAGATCAGTGTCCTAAGAGGGTCCTGTAAACATAGAGCTTATGGTAAAATATTAAGACAAAGGGAAGATATACCCATTTGCTATATTTCAAATGTACATTACCTGCTATATGTCTACTCAGTTCTCAGAAACCTACCTAAAAATACTCTTTAAAATTGCATCTGTGTTAAGACCACAGATAGCAAGTCATGGCTTGCTCCATCTGGGTTAAACCGGACAACTAATGACTCTTCAAAATTGAAGTTTTTAATGGAAATGCATTTATGAAAAGATTTTGGCCCCTTGAACACCACAAGTCTTGCAGTGCGGCCTGACTGAAAGCTACTGAAGCCAGTGTAGAGGCATCCATCAACCTGAATGGCCTTTGTACGATACTTTTAGGGTTATCTCTTTATATGTAGGGGGGGAGTTAAAATGTTTCTAGCAAAGCCCTCTAAAGCACAGAGAGAACTTATTATGAATCAGCTATTCATGATTTGTACAGCTCAATCAGTAGCATTTTTTCTTTATGAAATTTCCCCTTGCAGGGGATGTGCATATTGCTTATGAGACATAAAAAATAGCAGTTCTCTGCATCATCACTCCTTTTTTGCATTCATCTTACTTTACACATACTGCCACTCCACAGGGCAAGCTTTTTATGTAGGACATCCCCTCATTATGAGTGGAAATAAGTTATGCTAAAAGTGGATTTTTAAGAATATCTGAATAATATGCAATCGTTCCCCACCAGTTCATACAGTGTGCTTACAACAACAGGGCCAAATATTTGTTTCTCAATAGAAAGTAAAGTGTAGGATTATTCCAGAGATGTATCTGAAGTAAAATATTCAGATTAGATGTCCTCTTCAGGTTAAACTGGAAAATATTAGGCTGGCATCTGATGTTATATTTTTTGCCTATTAGACCAGAAATGACTACACACGTAAAGCTTATCTATGAAAACCTGACAGAAGGTAGCAACTAAATATCCAACTACAGCATCTGTTGATAAAAAAGAGCAAAAACATAGAGAAAATTGGTCCAAAGTAACCCTGGGAAAAGTGAAATTGCCCCATCTACACGTAAATTCTGACCACTGAGGCTTCAGTATATATTAATCGGCTGAAACAAATACACCACACAAGTGTATTATTTTTTCTTTCTTAGAAAAATTAAATGGTTTTCATAAATGTCAGGACTTGAGGTAACTAGCTAAACTAGATAAATTTCTCAGAAATTTGACAAGGAGCCACAATCTGGAGTCCATGGAAATTCCACTTTTGCAGCAACTGATACTTTGAAGTTATGCCTGCAGATGATCTTAAACTCTTAACTTTTCTCACAGTATTCTTGTTCAGTAATTTTTAAATTGAAAAAAAAAGAAACAAAAAATGAGAAGACATAAAAAAGAGATATCTTTGCTTCTCTCATCTCTGTCCATTAAATGACTAATTCCAATTTAATGCATTGAAGTGAAAGGTCTTTGAAATTCAAAGATATGTTTCTCTTTCCATCCCTAATGGGATAATAGCACATACTAATGCGCATGCATTTGTTCTTTTAGTCACAATTTCATAAGAATTGCAAGTTGCAAACATTATCGCTTTATGATTATTGTGCAATTAGACAAAAGAAGACACACATGGAGACTGGCAAATGGAGAGGACAGAAGATGATGATATCCAATAACATAAGATTCTTTTTCTCTAGACTACACAAAATTCCATTTATAGTCAGCATATTTCTCAAATTCACCCTTTCAAAGAATTCCAGAAACAAATATTATGTATGACATGACTTATATTGCTTTCTTGCCTTTTCCTTAAACCCTTCACCTCATACAGAGCAAAAAGAAAGCATGGTGTCCTAGTACAGCCACATAAAATGTACAATAACTTATTTTAAAAATGAAGCACTTAAATACTAGCAAGCAGCAGTGATCTGCCTCAAAGCTGTCATGAAAGGACACTTTAGAGTGCATTACTGAGTAGTAATAGTAAATGGCTTTATAAAATCTCACTGGTCATTATTGCCATTTCATAATTCTCTTTCCTGTTTGCAAAATGGATAAATGAGCATTTTCAAGCTCTCAGAACAAATAGTATAAATCAAAATTGATAAAATAATTTAAAATAGTTTTCACTTTAAAGAAGCATTGTTTTGATCTACTGCAACACTCCAACTGTATGTAAGCACAGCATATCTTCTTGTGTGTTATTGAATTTAGCTTACTGCAAATTAAAACTGGAATTGTCTTTTTTTACAGTTCAGACTCACTGCATTGTACAAGCTCAGGATTTTGACTCACAGATAGTTGCACCATGTAGGAATTTGTCACAGCCCATCATATTTCATCTCCATCTCTGACTTTGCAGTCATGAACTGTACAGACTTCAAAAGATACTCATGAGTATCACTTTGCTTATGACTGAAGCACAACCTCTGTAAGGCTTAAAAATACATTTAATAGAATACCTTTCCTTTGCACTGAGTTTAGCCCCTGGAGTGCAGTTTGGGAACAGGATTTCACCTATGCAATAATTTATCCAAATGGCAGCCTATGCACCTACTTCTCAATCATATATGCCTGAACTTAAATACACCAGAATGCAAAAGCACATAAATCTAAGTACACTATATAATTTGTGTGCTTCAGGGTGCCAACAAGGTTTATCCTCAGAAAGGAGGAAAACCATGGAGATGGGAATCTGCTGTGATTATCATCCATGAGTGAAACGAGCACAGCCCCTGGTTTGGTATCCACCAGAGCAGCCCTGTGTTTGCTCAGCAGAAATGGGGTGTGATGTGGATGGATAGTGCAGAAGGCTGGCATGTCCTTCTTAATTTTCTCTCACACCTCTAGTAGTGCTCAAAAAAAATCTTTATTAGAGAGACTAAGACAGATTTCACTTAAACAGTGAAATCCTCTCCCCAAGGTACTCAAGGGGAAGGTGTGTCTTTAACTAAATCACCAAAGCCATATTCAAGATACTAAAATTAGTCATAACACATAGGAAAAATGCTTCTAGGATTTCATTTCAAAGCTTTTCCTGCTCAAAAGGAAAACACCCCAAACCCCCAAAATGCATGAAAAAAAACCTCCCCCAAACCTCAATAAGAAGGAAAATTAGAAAAAGATTAGTGAAACATTGCTCTTTCTGCCCAGTGTCAGAGGCTGGGGCTCCTGAGAGCTCGCTGCACTCAGTGTTGGGCAGAGTGGGACGCTGCCACTGCTGCAAACACGAACAGCTTCTCTCAGAAGGAAGCGCAGCTGATTAATCAACTTGATATTACCCGAACTGATTAAACAATGAGACATCCTGGGGTTTTGCTGTCTGTCCTGATGAGTGCTCATCATAACTATTAGTACAAAACCCCAGCATGTCTCCCTTGGGAGTAAACTACCTTCTAATGTTTTTCCTCTAAAGATTAATTCCATTGTTATGGAACCTGTGTATAAAGGAATTATAAACTAATCATTAGTCATTTTCAAACAATTTGACCTTTCCAGCTTTGACTGGTGGAGTGTTTTTGGAAGAGGTCTTGTTCAGTTTGCCTTATTCACATAAGCTGGTTTACTTAGACAAATAGAAAAGGGACTGATATGTTTGCAGTACTGTGCTCATTTCAAAAGCAAAAAAAGTGGATATTTTTTAATGAACTTCATTTTTGTTTTATGAAGTAATGTTTAAAGGATTAACAGCTGCAGAAACCATGAAAACCTTTACTTTGTTCCACAAAATGACCCAAACCTCTGCCTAACCTTCAATACAATAAGCTCTCTCTCCGAAAGTTCCCATTAAATGTGAGTGTTACCTGCAAAAGGAAGCAGGCTTTTTAATGTGCACTCAGATGTTACACAGTGCATTTGTCTCATGTCAATAAAAAATTTCTAAAGTTGGATAAAAATCAAGTCATTCTTGAAAGGCATGTTCTTTGCATGTTTAAAAAGGATTTCCCTTGCTTATCAATCTGTGCTTTAACATGATTACTGGTCTGTTTATATGGCAATTATTCAGGTGCAGAAAGAAGCATGAATAAATCACTCTGAATTCCTCTTTAAGGAGGAGGCCCCAGCTTTCTACATTCCAGTATATTCTCATAGGTGTTACCAAATATCAACATTTCATCTTGCAGCAAGACCATTCACAACTTCCCTAAATCCCTGCTTGTAAGAAAAGTTCAATCTGACTGAAACCAAGGGCAAGAAAAGGCAATTACTTCTAACTTTGTATTCAGGCTTCACCCCCACCCCAATTTCCAGTGACAGCAGCTCTAAAATACTGAAAGCTTTTTTAGCTTAAAACAAATTAATATCCATTTTAATTTAGATGTATAGTTTCAAAAGTGGGAAACATTTTTTTTTTATTCTATTAAATCTATCAGTCCCCAGGGAAAAGAGTTTTAAAATAGTCATATGCATGAATTTTGACTGGATTCATCAGTGAGTGTTCTACCATGCACATCCTCTGGATATATTTTTGGTTTCTTCCTTTCTTCAAGTCTTTCTGATATGTATGCAGGTCAGAGCAAACAGATCCATGAAAAGTCCAAGCCCTTGAGCACAAAGGACACAAAGAGCAGCTGTCCAGCTTCAACCCTGCAGGCATAATAGCAGTAGGCTCACGATTCTCAGTGCTGCAGTTCCCCACAGGGACATACATCCCCACACAAAAGCTTGCAAGGCTTTTATTTTTTTTTTCCTGTGATTTATTTTTTTTTCCCTCTGTTTTAAAGGTGTGCACTAGCTTAGAGAAATGACATAATAGGGC
The DNA here is from genome assembly GCA_013400315.1 of Bombycilla garrulus. NCBI lineage: Eukaryota > Metazoa > Chordata > Aves > Passeriformes > Bombycillidae > Bombycilla > Bombycilla garrulus. The sequence goes on from VXBU01006348.1 coordinate 284,929, forward strand.
CCACTCACATATTCATTGCTCACAAACTACCAGATACTCAGATAACAAATAAATCCAGAGGAAAGTGCTAAAACTTCTTTAGGTTCTAAATTCTGCTGATATCTTTCAAGATTATTTATAGCCTTAAATATTCCTAAATCTTTGGAAGTATCCATTTGTTAACTTTCCTCGTAAGCACTTATATTTCTACAGCCTATCTAAAATGGATAACGGCTCAGCACACTGATATTTGTAACCACTGTTATTTAGAGACTTAAACTCTTCCTCATTTTACATAATTGTGTCTAAACACCCACACATATTTAGGGAGGTGAATGTCATATAATCAAAATGTTTGACTAAATACATTTTCCCTGTGCCCCCCCCTCCCCCCCAAATACTCCCATAAACCTGAGAATATGCTCACGGTGGCTAACAGTTCAATATAGGCAGGCTTTTAGACATCAACATCAATACCTCTTTTTTGCTTTGTTTCACAGCTACATTTAAATCTTTTAGAAAAACCTGTGGTAAAAACTTGACATCCTTAGTTTGATTAGAGCCAATGGAAATAGTGCTCAAATATGGAACCCAACTTGGGCTTTTCAAACTGTGCTGGTGAAGCTCAATAGTCTACACTGCATTTCTGAAGTGCATTTGAAAGCTCTGCAAGAAAAGCCAGACTATTTCCATAGACATTAACTGTACATGAGTCCACTGAAAAATGTTATAATATCCTCAATTTAAGAAAGGCTGACAATCTTATGACTACAGAACTACATCTACAGTTTGTGGACAAAACAGATAAACCAAAGTAATCCAAATTAAGACACCTTTTCTGTTTCCTCAAAATAAAATGAATTTATAGATATTTTTCTCCATTAAAATAAAAGTTTTTAGAGGCGTAACATTTATTTCAAACCTCCATTCCATGAAACAGTTTCTTTAATTGTACTGCTGGCAATTTAAAATACAATCTATGATTAATCTTTTAACATATAATATTATAAGATTTCTTTCAATTGCAATTGCATATTTTTAAAGCTGTGAACTGGACCTGTAAAAAATAAGTTACTACACAAGTTTCTCTAAAAGCCAGGAATTTCAGCTACCTATACAGTAGGTAATTCACACTCAGCTTAAAAAAATAAACTTCATAGTCCATCCATTTCCTCCACCTGTCCCATGGTGAGATTTTATTATTTGTTTGTTGTGTAGGCAATAGAATCTGTCAGCAGACAAGGTATTGCAATTGACAGAACGCCAGTATGACGAGTTGAACTTCAGATGCTGGTTGACTTGGGGTGTCAAAGCTCCCAGGGTTGTTGGGAGCCTGGCATTAAAAGAACAGATACAATCCTAAGCCTAAGTGTTAACAAAGACTGTTGGCATCCCAGAGGAGATTAGGTTGCTGATCTTGTAAGGATCAGCTACTTACTTAGTGATGTTTACACTGACATTGATGTAGTGACATCCTGATCTAATTACATGTCAATAAACCACAGTCCTGATGCCCTGAGAAGATCAGAAGAGGATTACAAGAACTGCGCTGCCAATCTTTAAAGCCTAAGGAAGCCACCAAGTGATTTAATTACTATGAATTCTGTAAATGGAAAACTATTGTTTTAAATTGGACAATTCTCTTCATAATTAGATTGCATCCCTCCCTATAACTATCACCTCTAAATTTTCCAAAATTCTGCACCCAATTCACTGCTTAAGCAAATGTTCCTGAAACTTGTTTTGCTGTCTCCATTTTATTTGTGACTAAGAGATTCTAATTCTTTAAAGGAATTGTGCATCATTACTTTAATGTTTGTTGTCATAGTACCAGAAATTAACTTCAGGACTATGTTAACACTGGTGTGGTGTGTTGACCCTGGCTGGATGCCAAGTACCCACCACAGCTGTTCTATCACCCCACTCTGCAACGGGACAGAGGAGAGGAAATATAAAGAAAGGTTTACGAGTTGAGATAAGGACAGGGAAAAATCACTCACTGACTACTGTCACTGGCAAAACAGACTCAGCTTGGGGAAATGGATTATTTTATTGCAAGTCAAAATCAGAGAAGCATAATAATAAAAAAAATAAATCGGAAAAAAATTACTTCCCCCGCACCTTTCTTCCTGGGCTCTACCTCCTCCCCCCAGTGATGCAGGAAGATGGGGAATGGAGTCTAAGGTCAGTTCATGTTGTTCCTGCCTCCGCCTCTGCTCAGGAACAAGAGTCATTCCCTTGCTCCAGTGTGGGGTCCATCCCAAGAGCGAGCTCTCCGTGATCTTCTCCAGCATGAGTTCTTCCCATGAGCTACAAACTGCACTAATGTGGGTTCCTTTCCACAGGAAAAGCCTGCTCCAGCATGGGTTCCTGACAGGGTCACAAATCCCACCAGGAAACGTGCTCCAGCATGGGCTCCCCTCTCACGGGTCCCTGCCAGGAGCTTCCCATGGGGTCACAGCCTTCTTTTGGACATCCACCTCCTCTGAAATGGGTCTCCTTCATGGGCTGCAAGTGGATCTCTTCATTCCCATGGTCCTTCATGGGCTGCAGGGGCAGAACTGTCCCATCATGGCCTGCGCTGCGGACTGCAGGGGAACCTCAGCTCCAGCTTCTGGAGCACCTCCTGCCCCTCCTTCTGCACCCACCTTGGCGTCTGCAGGCTGTTCTTCTCACACATTCTCACTCTGCTCTTTTCTGAGCACAATTACAACTGACAATAACTTTTGTTTTCTTCCTTCTTAAATATGTTTTCCCAGAGGCTCCACTGCAACATCTCATTGGCTTGGCCTTGGCCAGCGTCACATCCATCTTGTATCTGGCTGATATTGACTCTGTCAGACATGGGGAAAGCTTCTGTCAGCTTCTCACAGAAGTCACCCTGTAGCACATACCCCATTCTCCCCTGCCAAACCTGCAGGGTTGTTTATCTCCTTAATGCCAACAGCACTGGATGACCTTTGCTGCAGTCTTACGGGTGGCTGTTTCTGCTAAGGGAAAGGTAGAGTTATCATCCTCAAGGTGGAAAAATGTAATTTTGCCTAAACAACTGGGAAACTTGTTAGCTTTGATGTAAACATGAGAAGGCTTCAGATCTGTAGAACAAACACAAATTCTTCTATGCAGCACACGATGGGTGAGGCTAGTACCCACTTTTATGCACTTTCAGCTAAGAAAAATACAACTTAATCAGTACAGAACTACTTTTTTTCAGCTAGTTATTATTGTGCTTTGAAGGCTTTACTAAGCAAGATTTGTCAAAGGTAGATGGATGTATTTTCCCTTATCTTTGGATTTTATAAAACTGGGATTGCCAGTGTTATTGAGTCATAAATTAATCCCCTACCCTTTCTAAAATCTCAGAAGGAGCTCATTCTAAACACTGCAACTGCCTCACTCACATGGGATTTTGGTAATGTTACTAGAAAAGGAAAACTTCTAATGTATTACTGAAGTAGAGGTAGGATCCTGTAGCACAGAATCCTCTTCCAGGACAGAGTACTCCCAAATGTTTTGCACAACAATCTGGATATTTTACTTGTTTCATTTCTCAAGCCCTGGGAGGGTGGGAGGGGCCACTAGAATTAGGGGAAAGAAACCCGCCTGGTTTTTCACAATTATTCTTCCTAGAGTTTTAGAATATAATCTTGTTTAAAAAGGAACACACTTTATTCTGTCTGCCCTCTTCTCTCTGGGGGCTTGAACCAGATGGTTTCCAGCTCTGCTCCTCCAGCCTTGCCTACTACTTTCTCTAGTCTCTTTTTTCATCATTTTATTCACCCTTCAAGTAAACGACTGGGCAGTGATGCATGAAGTTTTCATTATGATATCCAAAGGAGCACAACTATTTCATATTACTGGAAAGGACACAATCTTGAAGAGCAGTTGAGTAACTTACAAGTCTAAGCCTCACTTTTATAAATGACTCATGCTCCTTGAAAGTCAGTGTTGTAGTGCCTTTCTGTGGGAGATGACAGTTTTCAAGCATTTCCTCTGATGCAATAAATTGAAAATAAAGGAGGTGTTTTTTAATGGTAAGCTTTTGAATGAGGAAAGTACTTGGGGGTATATGGGTGACATTGAAAACTGACTCTCTGACTGTTTCAGTGATTTTGCAGATACATTTTTTTTACCGAAACAGGTTCTAGTGTGACCTAAACTTGATTGCATATAAATCGTGTTACAGATAAAAAACATAAAGGAGCAGTTTGAACTCTGATAAATTTCTATTGGCCTCATTCAATGCACACCAGGGATAAACATGCACCAACTTATTTCAGTGTGAGTATGTGAAATAACTACTTTCCATGAAAAATTCCATTCCACATATCTACAACATGCTCTATAATAGTAGTAATAGCATGAAACACTTAATACTTTCATCTCCAAAGCGCACTGCAAACATTGGTTGATAGGAGAAAATCTTAAGGAAGGATAGCTAAGAAACAGAAATTTCTTGGATTAGATAGCTTATGTTTTATATCAAATGAACTTCTATAAACTCAACAGTTTGAATTTTTCAATTAATAAAAGACTGCAAAAATAAAATATTTTACTGCAACTGTATCTAAAGTTCATTAATGTAATGTACTGCAAGGACAAAAAGCCTCTAGCAAAGGGTGCTTTACATCTTCCTGACCACAAAGCTCTGATGCTGCAGCAGACTAAGCTATGTGCACTGGTCAGCAAGCACATTTAAACTTTCATTCATCTTTCACCACGGATCTGCTTTCTCACCTGATACACTCCACTTCACTTCAAGCAATCCGTGTGGCTGATCTTACCACCCTTTAAAGACTCACAGCTAATTTCAGCCCCTAAAGGAACTTAAGTTCTAAAAGCAATACTCCCAAATTCAACCTAATTACGGACCCAAAATAGCTGATGTGGATGTCTGCTCTCTGAGGGTGTCCGATTCTCTGTTTGAAGTTAATTACCTGCCTATGGTCTTTCCTGAGACTTTTGTGGTAAAACTGGCATGCTTTGGAACTAAGAGCTGTTCTAGACTCATTGTAAAGGCACAGTAGACCTGGAGGACAGCCATTCAAGTACAGTTAGCAAACAACCAGCATAGAAAGACACAGTAAAAGGCATAGTAGTCACTCAATATTTAGTTCACTGCCTGAACCCTAGAATATCTCTTTTCAATTTGTTTGATACAAATTGGAAATGTGTATAAAAATGTCTGTTTAATTAAAGAAAGAAAAACAAAACCAAAAACAAACAAACAAAAAAAACCACCTCAGCCTGGAGGAAGAATCATACTGAACTTGAAGAAAAGCATTTAACTTCTAACATTTTTCAACCCCATAAAATTCCAGTTTGGCAAATACCAAAATGAAATGGTTCTTCTGTATACACATACACACACACACTCACAAAAAAAAAAAAATAAAAAAAAAATCTGGGAGTAAAGTGCCATCTTTAGGAGCTGATGGAGAAAATGCAAAAAACCCTCATATGCTGCAGTATGCACAATTTTTAGCTCTGTGTAACCATATAAATCCTGTTTAATGTCACAGAATACTCTCCAATACTTCTTACAACACCTCAGAGAAGGGCTAGAAACATGGAGCTGTAGTTTTCCCATTCCTTCTTTTCTTCACCACAGTATGAATTCCTGTATCTAAATTGTACTTTTTGGGTGTTTTCCCACGAGGAAAGTGAGCTAAGCTAACAACCTACCTTTTCCCAGACACGCAGGAAAAAGTTTCCATGGATATGTTTTATTATCACCAACAACAATCTAATTAGCTTCACCCTCCCGCACAACTCAGTGAGAATTTGTAACAGATACACAATGAAGAACATCAATGGGAAGGGAGTGTAATGGTGATAGAGACTACATCAAAAAAGGAACATCATTTAAAAGGCTAATATACCACATTAAGCTCAGAAGCTGAACCCTGATCTAAATTCTGGGCTCAATATATCCATTTGTCTAATTTCCTCGCTTCTGAAATTAAGCATTATATAAATGTCGTAGTGCTCCAGTTGTTCATCTCTTAAGAGATGAAAAGCTCTGAGTCTCATTCTGCATATTTAAAGAAAAATAAATTGCAGCTGAGAGATATAGGGCTGACTGAAATTGGATTCAGTGTTTATCTAAAGTGGGCCTCCTTTCACTGCAACATGGGCAGCATTAGGATACAGCCTACATGGTCCCCAGCCCCTTCAGTGCACAAAATGAGAACAGTGAAAACAGAGCATATACTTGGGTTGGTTTTTTTTTGACAGTGCAGATTTAGTTTGTTCTGTAAGATTACAAATTTTGGTGAGGTTTTTCTCCATTGTGTGCTACAGGATATTACACAAAATTACTATCCAAGAGAAAAAAGCACACCTCTCTGTAACCTTAAGTAACTACAAAGCCTGCTGTAATCACAGCCAGTGCTATCACAAGAACAGCTTGTCAGTTCTTATGCAACAACTTCATGGGGTCTTCTAGAAAGTGAGAGAGCTTTACAATACTTGGGAGAAACACAGCAGATTTCAACTAACACTGTCAAGATTTACCACACTTTGGTTCTAAAACATTTTGCATCAACACAAGTTATGAAGCTTATTAGCCAAGTCCTCCTAGCCTGTGCAATGAGCTAAGCAATGAGCATGCTTAGGAATTTAAGTGTCACAGTCTTTCAAAAAGGACCTTGAAGCAGCTCTTTCACTCACACTGTTGCAGTTTTAGGATTGCAGGGACAGTGACTGTCCTGGTTCTGGCCAGGACATAGTTAATTTTTTTGCCGTAGCCAGGACAGGGCATGGCTAGGACTCAGAGGTTGACTCAGATCATTTCCCAGGGATGAGGGAAGGGGTCTGTCCCAGGTCAGGTAGTGTGGCAAAGCGAGCAGTTGGGTCTTTTTGAGGCTGAGCACTTGTGCACCAATATTTTTTTTCTTGTACAGTCTATTATTAGTGTTATTATTGTTCATTTTTAAAAGTCTTAGTGCTCTTTCCAGTAAATTGTTCTTATCTCAGCCTGTGATCTTTGCCTTTTGTGCCTCCAATTCCCCTTTTCATTCCATCACAGGGGGAAGCAGAGGGGGAGGGGGCAGTGAGCACACAGTGCATGGTTTGGAGTGTTTCAGTGGGGACACTAAACTGGGGAATGTCACTCCTTAACCATGACAATGACAAACTGAACCCATACAGGGGCAGCTGCTGTCTGAATCTTTATTCCTTGTTTTGATTCGTCAAGAGCAAATCGTGCTTGAGAAACCTTATCACCTTCTATGACAAAGTAAGCTGCTTGGTTGATGAGGGGTGAGCAGTGGGCATTGTCTACCCAGATTTCCCTCAAGGCTGAGTTCAGTTTTGGCCCACAAAAGAGATATGAACAGATTGGAGAGGGTCCGAAGAAGGGCCACAAAGATGATCAAAGGATTGAAAAGCCTGCCATGTTAGGAAAGCCTGAGAAAACTGGTTTTGTTCAGTCTTGAGAAAAGAAGACTTAGGGAAGACCTTATCACTGTGTTCTAGCCTATAAAGGGTGGCTTACCAAAAACTAAAAGACAGAAACACCCTTTTTACAAGAAGTCACATGGAAAAGACATGGGGTAATGGGTGCAGGTCACTCCAGGGGAGATTCTAACCAGACACAAGAGGAAAATTTTTCACAATGAGAATGATCAGCCATTGAAATAATCTCAGTGAAAAGTTGGATTCTCTAATACTGGATTTGTCTGGACAGGATTCTGGGCCTTGCTTTTATCTAGACCTTGCTTTTACTGAGAAAGTTTGGACCATTCATTCTCAGATGATCACTGAGATTCCAGACTGATACTGTATGATTCTACGATTTTGCTTTACTCCCTCGGTTTCCCAGGGGTTCCTCTTGTCTGTAAGGCATGCAATGCACACTCTCTGATCCCACACCTCTCACTGCATTGTGTGTGCAGGCAAGCAGCTCTCTTTTCAAGAACTTTTAGAGGTTTTTATTGAAATGCACCACTTCAGTATTTGTTGTTTTTGAATCAGTTTTAAGTATAAACCTACACTTCCTGGAAAAATATAAATGTAAAAAATACTGTTTTATCACTTCACACCTTGTTGTTAGCAATCAAAGCTCTGTGGAAATTAAATCATAGTAGCCCATAAGCCCTGTATTGAATTGAACACTTCATTTGAATATAAAAATAGAGAGATACCATTACTGGCAATAATGTCAGTAATTCCTGACTCTTGGCCACTCCATGGAGATTCAGAGGAATCTCTGGGCTTTTCAGGATGCCTTGGCCCTCCTGACATTGCTTCACTTTTAGAAACATCAGAATTTAGAAACCCTGGTCTCCAGCAAGGACATTTCATTGTAGACGGGCTGTGAAGAGGCAATCATATGCAATTGCACAATATCTAAATAGAAAAGTGCTAGGTGGGAGTAAATAAATTTCTGCTTGTGCCCAGCTCCTTAGGGATACTTGCAATTAAATAAAAGAAGACTTAGGAGACAGCTCAAAACCAGAATCCTAGTTTTCCTCACTGCTCAATTGTTAGCTCTCACCTTAGTTCCGCCTACCCCCTTTTGTTTCTTTTCCTGAATGATTTCTCCTTGTCCTGTTGCTGGGCACCACTGAAAAGAGCCTGGTACCTTCTTCTTGACACCTGCCTTTGAGATATTTATATACATTAATGAGACCTTGAGTTTTCTCTTCTCTAGACTGAACAGGCCCAGCTCCCACAGTCTCTCCTTATAAGAGAAGTGTTCCAGAGCCCTCACCATCTTTGTGACCCCTCGCTGGACTCTCTCCAGTAGCTCCTTGTCTTTTTGTACTGAGGAGACCAGAATTGAACACAATACTCCAGACATGGCCTCCCTAGGGCCACATGGAAGAGCAGGATCACCTCTCTTGACCCGCTGGCCACACTCCTCTCAATGTCCCCCAGGATACCACTGGCCCTTCTGGTTGCAAGGGCACTGTCAGCCCATGGTCAACTGAGACTCCCAGGTCCTTCTCTGCAGAGCTGCTCTGTGAGAGGTCAGCCCCCAGCCTATGCTGGTACTTGGGGTTATTTCTCCCCAGGTGCAGGACCCTACACTTTCTCTTGTTGATAGTCATTGGGTCTCTCTGCCTAAGTCTCAGAGGAACAAGGTCCTGCTGAATGGCAGCACAGCCATCAGCCACTGCCCCAGTTTCATATTGTCAGCAAACTTGCTGAGGGTACATTCTATCCCTTCATCCAGCTCACTGATGTGCAAGTTGAGTAAGACTGAACCCATTACTGATCCCTGGGGGGTGCCACAGACTACAGGTTTCCACCTGGACTCTACTCCACTGGTCATGACCCTCTGAGCTCTGTCAGTTTTCAATCCACCTCAGCGTCCTCAGGTCCTGCATTTCCTGTCTTACCTATGAGGATGTTATGGGAGACAGTGCCAAATGCCTTGCAAAAGTAAAGGTAGGCAATATCCATTGCTCTCCTCTTATCAACCATCCTGCCATGCTATCACAGAAGGCTATGAGTTTGGTGAAGCATGATTTACTCATGGTGAATTCATGCTGTGTACTCCTGATGACTTTCTTTTCTTTTGCAAGCACAAGCCAGCAGCACTCTGTCAGTGCACCATACATTTGTGCAAGTCCTTCCAGGTCTACTGAGAAACTGGAGCCACTTCTGCTGCCACACAACCCTTTTCTATCTGCAAATCATTCCAGCAGAAATCCAAAAGGCACCTCAATTCTTCTCTAGAGAGACCTAGAGGTATAAAAGAAGTATACTCTTCTTTAAAGCCCCCATTTAATTAACTACCTTCTATCCAAGACTTCAATATCTTTTGCCCATTGTCGGTTCATCAACAAGAATTCTTGTAAAACATCCTTTCAAAATTCTTAAGCAAGTCTTAAATAAAAAGTTGTAATTCTGTAGCTCATATCACTGATTTTAAGTTCAGGGAATATTTTCTGTGTCACATAATTAGCCTTGCCCCTGATTCTATATTTTTAAACAGTAAGAAATTACTTAGAAATAGATGCCCTTTATCCTAGAGGCTATTTCTGGATTTGTAGATCCCACCTTGGCAGAGAACTCCAAACAAAGAGGAAACAGCCGGCAGAAGCTGAAAAGGCAGAACTCTGGAAATAATCTACTGCATCCTGCATTGCCTGTAACAAATCCCACGACAACATGGCAGCCACAAAACAACACCCACTGCTAAATGGGCAAAAGTCTATCCCAAATGAATGCTGATATGAATTAAGGTGTCTCAATTACAATTGTAGCTGTCCCTGTAATATATGGAAAGAAAAAAGATGGGGAATATTCAGTTAATTTTAAACCTGAATCACTGTCTGGAAAGGTACATTTTTCTCCACTGCATAAGAAGGAACATTGCCTTAAATTAGGTAAGTCAGCTGCATGCTAAATTTAAATGGGATGAATGTTAGCCAAAACCCCCATCTGCATTAAGTAGCTAGGCCAATATTCAGCTCATCTCCTTCTTTAGGAACTGATAGACTAGAATACACTGGGGCATCAAACTGATGATACAAAGGAGTGTAAATATCTACACAGGGCCTCCCAACCTCTTCTTTCATAGGACTTGTGTATGGTTTCTGCTGCTGCCCAGGAAAAGAACAGTCTTTCCTGAAAAAGAAAAGAAAAGTCTTTCCTGAAAAGAAAAGTCTTTCCTAAGTAAATAATTGCAGAAAACAGAGGCAGAGAATAACAGAAGCAATGTTTTCATAACTCCAACAGAAACCCATAGAATTATGCAAAGGAGAACTAATTTCCAGAAAAGAAAAGTATAAAATATTCTTGTATCAGATAAAAACATTTTCCTCTGTTCATACAATCTTCATCTCGATTTGACAGGACTGCAAACCCTCGTTGACTGCTTTGTCCATAAAACTGAGCAACTGAAACTTTTCCCCTTAAGTCTCATTTTCCAGGAAAGAAGAAGATGGGGATAAAAGAAAGATAAAAAAGCATCCACAGTGATTACTTTAAAAGAGAAACAAAGGAGAACAGTCTGGGAAAACAGATTTTTCACAAGCTGAGGATATGCTGCTCTGCGTCCAGCTACTAACATATAATTAAGGCATTGTCTCTGTAGCAACAAGCAGAATGGGAATCTTCCTGAGCAAGAAGTAGCCTGTTTACACCTTTTCTTATTCACAGTCAGCTTTTGCTTGTGATTGTATATTTTTTATGGTTCAATATTTACAAAAAGACTATAAAATTAAAAGAGATCCCACAGTTAAAGAAGACAACATAATTATAAGGGTCAACTTGATAAGACATATAATCTTCAGAAACCTGCAGGTTTGCCTAATAAAATATTTATATCAGTCACCGTAGGACACCAAGTGAAAGCAATGGAAATGAATTCCTCAGGTGTAACTTTCCAGTTCATGTGAAATGTCAGAGAAACATTGTATTTGGGAAGATTTTCAGAGAAAGCCAGTATCTTTCTCTTTTTCTTCCTTACTTGACATAATTGTAAATTAAGTTAGCACTCTCTCTGAGGTATGTTGATGTATTTATTTTACTGTCACGGGATTGATGTTTAAATACTCCACATATTATTAGTTGATCATAAATTTGTATAAAACAAGTAAGTCTCTACCATTTTAAGATCAATATTCTCAGCTACAAGGAAAACCTCAATTTGCACAGCGGAGAACACTCATTTTTTGTGCAACCATGGGACAGGACAAACAGAATAATGAGATCATGCATTTAAGCTTTAATTTTTAGTGAAATACTAAGGATCTGTTTCAAATTTAGATTTTGAATTTAATTCTATACACATATCTTTAAAATATCTCAGGATCAACTCTTCAAAACTGGAAATACTAGTAAAAAGATGAAAGAAAATAAAGATAACAGGACTATTAGAAAAATAGGAGTGGAAAAAATATTAGTATCAAGCATGGACCTGAGAATAAATACATCACTTTTAGGCAAAGTCAGGGAAGAAACAAGCAAATTGCTGTGAATCCAATTGAAAACTATTTCTAAAAACTGTATCAAAGTAACTAAACATCAGGCTGTAAAATTGGACTGCAAACACTTGCTGCAGTATCTCATACAATAAGATCTGTTTTCTTGCAATAATACTATGGCATTGAAGGCAAACAGGAGCTTCTGACTCCTTTGTTCAAATGTCCTAGCAAAAACCAAATTTTGGGATCTACTTTTGAAAAGCCAGACTTCCAGTTACTGAAGACATATTGAAGGAAATTATGAAGAAGTTTCTGAAAGGAATAGTTCATAAAGGGCTTATTGCAGAGGGCTGCAATAAAACACAGGAGTAATTTAAAACCAGTGTTGGGCTTATGAGAATTTTAAAGACTGAGGGTAGGGGTGTGGTTTTCATAGGAAGTATCACCAGACTCAGAGTCACATAGAATGATGAATAATAAAAAGAAATCTCTGAGCAGATTGACCATTCATTTAGAATGGTCTAAAAAGAAGCAAAGGAGGCATTTGGATGAAAAGACCAGGATTTCACAGGTGGGAAATTAAGAGGGGGGTTCACAGTGGTGGAACACTGTGAGTGATGTGGTGCAGCTAAGGATGACAGAGACAAAATCAGATAGATAGTCACACCCCCTCTTTCACATGCATGTGTGTGTTTGTTTTTAAGACATACTGTTCTAGAGTAGCACAGACCCATTACTATCCAGGCACAAATCTTTACAGAAGTGTCTTTTGTAACTTTCTGTTTTGTGCTGAGACAAAAGAAAAAAGCAATCAGTGATGAGAAAAGAGAGAATCAGCCATCTCAGTTTAACAAGTGTCACTGCTGAGCCTCTTTCTGGGTGGTAGGAATTATAGAGCACTTCTCTTCTGGTATGTTTCGAAATATAATTGCAAATTAATTACTGTATGACAATAAACAAGCAGCTACCGTACACAGCATATTTACTGTACAGAGCTTTATTCCATCTCTCTAGTACTCCAAACAGGTGTTCAGTGTTACCTACAGCTAGAATTGGGGCTACAAATCAGCATGAGATTCATCAAAACGGATCCCTGCCACTTCACACTATTACTCCAGCAGATATAATTCATACTGCTCAGCAGTGGAAGCATTATATGCACCTTCCCCCAGCTTCTTTCTCCCTTCCTGCAAAAATGTCAAGAGGGACAGAGAGAGAATATCGAAGGAGATCCTGAGTGTCAATGAAATACCCCACAGTGCTGAAGACAGAGAAAACATTGGCAAGCTGCTTTAATAAGGAAACTCTGTTGCAAATATCCAGGCTCCAAAGAGATAGAGCAAAACTATGGGAAGGGAAGGTAGGAAGAAAAGGGAGATTATATGTATTGGCTACAAGATTTATATATAAATACTCAGGAAACATGTAAAGGTCTGTATATTGTTTATCTGTATTTCAAGGCTCATTATTAAGAAGTTACTGGAAGTATTAAAGAGCTTTTTAAAAGCATATTATGCATATGGCTAAATTATGAAAATAGCATTTTATCTTATTTTAACAGATGATGAAGATCCAGTAAAGTTATGCTAGTTTAGATCTCTATATGCAGATTTATATTCCATCCTGATAAGCTTGTGCTAACTGTTGCATAGGCCAGTTCCATTTGCAGGAAATAAGGACATAGGTCCAAACCTCAAAACCAAATCCAGATGCCCAGAGCCCTGGAAGAATTTAATTCAACCTAGCATATTTTTCTCCTTGCTGCAAGAAACTTCCACATGACATTGCAGATCCTGTCATTTAAATGGCACCTGAAATGCCTGACCTACTGTGACAGACAATTTTCACTGCTGTGCTTGACTTTTGGTCCCTGCCAGCCTCAGCTGTACTACTGAAATGGCTGCAAAGTCTAGGGCCCCCAAAAGACACACTGAGATAATTTCTCATGGAAATCATGAGACTTTTTTTTACCTTTAAGAATGCTGTGGTTAGGTATCACCTCTAGTGGGACTTTCCTGCTCTCAGTCTGTAGCTCCTGAGCGAGAGATGCGGAAGGATGTGGGGTGGATTCCATCACGGCCTCTTCTGGGACAAAGTCTGAGACTCTTACCAAAGAGCGAGAGCCAGCCCTAGAGATCCTACAGATGTTGTCCTGCTTCTATTCCTCTGCCTTTTCTTTCAGAGAAGGAAAGTAATAATGGTCCAGTTTGTACTGGGGCATAACTTCTCCTTTCCATCCATTTGCAACCTCACCTGTATTGTAATTTAAGATCCTTTCAAATTCCAGAATAGAGGAAAATTTACATTGTAGGTTCAAGTCATTCATACTGATCCCTACAGCCAGTGAAGTGAAGCACTGATCCTTTTCTAGGTTGTCCAGAAATTAGGTGAGTGATTTTCATTTGATCAAACAATCCCCCTTATGTTGGCATCATTACTGTTCAGCCCAGCTATATGACACAGCAACAAGGGAGCAGCCTTCCAGCTTCTTGGCATACACCAAGAAAGAGACTCTGGAAGGAGATCCTGGGTGTCAGGGAAGTATCCAGGGGTGCTGAAGACAGAGAAACAGTGACAGGCTGTGCTGGTCCACAGCCCTATGCTTTCAACTCTACATCTTGGCAAAGTAAGATAGATTTGGTGTTACCAACAGTAATTAAGTGCATAGACAGAAACTGCGATCAGAATAAATGGGTCTTTTTAATCTGCATGCAGTACAAAGAGTAATGTTTTTCTTTTAGATACAGACCCATTATCATTAGACATGGATTTGCCAGATTAAGTTTAATAAAACATATCATGTCCAGCCACACTCTAAGGAATATATTTTAAAGTGAACTGAATGCTGATGTTATGGGTTTGTTTTTACAAAAAAAAAAAAAATCTGACCTGATTGTATCTTATTCTGCAATATCATTTCTATATAGTACTGTTGATTGCAGGCTGATGGAGAGGTTTGACCCAAAACATTCAAACATTCATCCCTAAATTTAAGACCCTTAATCTATATTTAAAGTGCCTAGAATAAAATGGCCTGATTTTCAGATGTGCTGAGCACTCACAGGTGTTTCAAATACCAGTGGGAGCAAACATTAACATGCATACAGTAAACTAGCTGCACCCCCAGTATTGGTATGGAGACTGATGCATTCCTGTCACACGCCACAGAGATGGTACCGGTCTTGAAGAGATAAATACGGAACTAGAAAGGGTGCCTCCTGCCCTCTCCCAATAATCTGTCCTTCACCAAGACAAAAGTGAATTTATAACACTTCCAGTTCATGCTGTGGTATTCGTGTTTAGGAGTCTGCAAGAAACTTCACCTGTGTTTTCAAATACGGGGAGATCAAATCACCATCAGCACTCTTGGCAATCCTGCAGTAATGCATAAAGCATTCATCTTTGTCTCCTACACTTTGAAGAAAAACTAACAGTTTTTTTCCCAGAAAACATGCTTCAAGGGTTCATTAGCTTACTGGTTTGACTCTCAGCTGGTGTATATCAGTACAATTGCATGGTTTTGTGCACCAATGAATATAGTACTGGGAAATATATTCCCAAATTTTCTATAACTTTATTATCTACCCAACAGCATAAAAGCAATGGCAAATAAGAGTGCATTTCCCTATTTAGGAGATGAAAAGTATTCCAGGATATGGGGTAGAGATTTGTGTTTTAAACTAGTTGCAGAGGAGGGTGAAATCCTTTCAGTCCTTTAAGACCTTGTTCATCCTTGTCCACCATTGTCCTGTACAAAAATAATTGAAGATTTGACGTATTCGACCATCAAAATTAAACTCATTAATTTCATCAAAAGAGCAGATTGCAAATTTTTTTCTTTTAATAAGGAAACCAAATGTACATGTAGTTATCTAATGCTTTGGCTCTTTTGGGGCTATGCATTTAGCTGTGAGAATCTAAAAGATTGGGCAAAGAAACTTCAATTGTTTTTCCTATAGAGTCCTTTAAAAAAAAAAAAAACAAACCAAAAAAACCCAATTAAAAGTAGCTCCACAAATTAAGCCAGTGCAAGATTAGTATTTGCCCAAAAAAATTACAGTTTCCTACTGTTTTGGGTTTTTTTCTGCTGTGAAGGAAAAACCAGTTTCTTGCATACACAAAAACATGATTCTTGGCTTCTTCAAATGTATTACAGCCAAAAAAATATATTTAACTATTCATTTCAACAACATTAGGCACTGTACAATAAACTGTAGTGTCTGGAGTTATGCAGACTTAAGACCCTTGAGTGGAAAGCAGAAATAAATGAAGTTTCAGAGTAAAATGTTCGTTACAACTCTCTCAAGCTAGATACAAGAAAAGCTTGCTTCTCCTATTACTACGAGTCAATACATAGCAGTACAATATAAGTGTCTTCCATTTTCCCCTATTTCACGCTAGATTTGTCTGATAGATGAGTGTACTTAAGTAAATAGCACATGCAATTTTAATAGGACAGGTGCTCTGAATGTACAGGGAAGGTCACTCCTATTATTTCAATTAACAGCATAAGCTACAAAAACACATGAGGGTGAATTAATTTAAAGCTTCAATTTAATGCTACTAGTAAGGACATCCTTAGGCCTCTTCGTTGTCTTGACAACTCCTGCATCCCAGCCTGCAGAAGCCAATCTCTGCTGCTCCCCTTCTCAGCATACAAACAGTTCAGATAGCACATTAGCAAAGAATATGATGCCCATGTAAATGTTGAAATATTTTTGTTGCCATAGAGATAAGAAGAATGGCAAAAATACAGGAGCACTTGACATACTCCAAGGCAGACTTTTAATTAAAAAACCTCAAATGACAATGCCAAGATGGCTGAACATACCATAGGGTTTTTATGCTAACCTACTGCATACAAAATCTGAGTCCAAATAATATACTTGATGCTGAAGGGACTGAGAAGCCCAGACAACTAGTAAATTAAGTGATCCAGGATTTTCAAGAGGCAAAATAATAATGAAATTATTAAAAACTTAATATTTATAAAATGTTATAAAATAGTGGACAATTCATTACAATACTGTGATTTTATATTTGTTCAGATAAATAAATGTCACAAATATTACTAGAAAAAAAATCTTTGCTGGGGAACAACAGTAGTCAAAGTGTCTTGCAGATGATGTGACTAGACAAAACAACCTTGTACCCAGTAAGGGTCAATATTTCAGCTCTACATCTATTTAAAATATATGTTCAGTTCCACACCTACACTTGCAAACTTGTAAGTAACACCAGAGTCGGGTGAGTCATAGCAAGTAATCAGTTCAGCATCTACATTTTGAACATGCCAGGAATTACTTAAACTCAGCGTGCTTTTACCTGATGAGACAGAAAACCAGGCCTGATAAAGGGTAATAAATTATCATCCTATTCAGTGACTTCTTGTGCTCCTCTCCAGCTTCACTAACACCTTTTAAATATTTGACATTACAGCCAAAGTAAAAATGGGGAACAGGACTGCTCTGATGAATCCTCAGCTAAATGGGAACCATTCTGACATGTGATTAATAGGCACAGAATCCTGAGGGGTTAGAAAAGTATATGCTTAATTAATGCTGCTGCCATTTTGTATAGAGCTGTCTGACTTCAAAATTGCCATAGAGATGTCTTATTTACGCTAAAGACATAGAAATGTTGGCCTGAATCCAAATAAATATTTTACACACTAAATGTAATACTGGAATTCGTTTCTGGATGAAATACAAAGTTTTAACTTACAGTGTATTTTAGCTGGCCTTGTTAGCTGCATTTTTTCTTTCCCCTCTCCTAAAGTTTGCAGATCGGCTCATGTTCTAAATTCTAACCTGAATAGCTTACAAAGAGACATGTTATAAAATGCTCATGCATACTTTTGGTTTTAAGGTTGAATTTGCTTTCTTTCCCTGTCTGATTGCAAAGCAAATGGCTAAAATTTCACCAAGACAACTCTCATTTCATGAGCAGATCTAAAGGATATCTTACAAGCATCTGCTTCACAAATTTGTGTCAAATGTATCTCAGAAACTTAGCTGAATCACAGATTTCTACAAGCCTGTTGTGATCAGACAGATTTTTCCCCCTCATAAAATGGTATTTCTGTCATGGTAGATCTGTCTTAAATATATACACCTATTTATATCTGTAACTCCTGGATCTGTCCCTCATCTTAATACATGTTGTTTTTTGATTTATCTCTACTGAAGCAAGGATACTGGCTCTTCCTACAGGAGGGAAAGGTCTCTTTGGCAAATCACCTCTGAATTTGCATTTTGTGGCCCAGGGGGAGAAGAAAACTACACTAGCGACAGTGGCAAATTGTCCCTGAACTTTCCTAAAGTAGTGCTGAAGTGAGTACTAGGTGCTAGGTACTGCCAGTGTATCTGATATTTAGCACCACCATGTTTCCTCTCCCAGGCTGGCACAGAGAAAAGCAGACAGTGAGTTGCTGAGATAGGCTATGAAAGGGAACTTAGGTTTCAGCAAAAATTCCTTTTCTAAAAGAACCACAAAAGCAGAATTACACAGTAATACACAATTCCAATTGATTGACAGATTTTGTTAGGGAAATGTGGTTTTATTTTGATTCAGAACAAGATTATGCATTTTACTGGGTCTTAATGAAAAATAAACTGATGCCACCAGCAGTGGGACAGACCTTGCAATTTGTCTCCCAGTCTCACATGTAGGAAGCTCAGGCTGGGGAAGGTATCAGGGCTCTGCCACAACAATCTTTTCAGGCACCTGACCTGATTCCAGCCATCTCAAAGAAGTGATTTGATATCCAAAGAACACCAAATTCCAAAAAATTCTGTTATAATTCTTCATCCATCTAAGTGGTTTTATTTGACAAAGAATTTCTGACAGTATTAGTTGTGTATTGACTAGATTACAAAATAAAGTAAAAGAGACATACTCTTTTTTATGTATCTTGTTTCCAGTCCATCTCAAGTACCATTCCCATGGGTAATTCACGTGGTTATCTTTCAGTAACTGCCATTTTCAGAACCCTTACAAGCTCAGGTAAGCCATTTTCTGAAATGGAAGTTTAGCATAAAAAAAATGTTGTCTTGATCTTTTAAAAATTTTCCTCTATTAAATGCATTCAAATAATAACATAACAAAAATTTTTGCCTGTGGTTGTTGACGTCAAATCCTCAAGTCAGTCTTACAATACCTGCCAGATGTATCACTCTTAAAGTAATATGCCCAAATAATCCATATTATCTCTACTCTAATCCTTACAACCTTTGGCCTACTATTTTAGTATTCAAGACTTACATGTTTACAAATATTGGAAAGAGCATGCACAGAAGCCATGACTCACCATGTTTGTGTTGCATTTCTCCAAATTAACATGTAGATCTTTAAATGAAGAATGCAGAGCCAGGTAAAAATGCTTAATGCATCTCTGAATATCCATTTTAGCTTGGCATTCACATGAAAAGCCACTTAGAACTGTTACGCTTCAGTAATTCCCAATCAACTTACTGACAAAAAGATGGGTTAACAGGTCTAATTGGTCTTTCCATTTCAAATACCAGTAATGCAATGAAAAGATTGTTCATAGTAATAATAATCAGTGAAGTATTTATGACAAATCTCTCAATATGTTTGTATTAAAAAAATCTAAAAATTATTTTGAAATTATGTGTGTAGAGGTAGGAGAGTTAATTCCAAAGTAGTTAGACTGCTTCTTCCTTGTGCTTGTGTAGGAATTTAAATGAGAGATATTTTTGTTTATAAATAAGTTTCCAACCTCCCTCTGCAATGGTTTCAACAAACTTTCCTGAGAGCCCTTCAGTAAACAGCTTCTGTATTGGAACACTGTCTTTCTATGTCAGAATTTAATTAAGAATTGTTTTATTTATTTCCAATAATAAAGAAAGTGGATTCCAGCATCTTTGGAGATCTAGAATGGTAAACTCAAGCTAAGAAGCTTACACAGAGTCTACTTTCTTCACAGCTGAAAACTATACCGAACGTGCTGAATGACATTGAAAACAAATGCAGCACACCATAAACAGTGAAATCATACACTGTAAGATGAAATAAAAATGTGTAATAGCTTATTGCAGGATATAATGGATAGTTTCCTTAGCATGTTACAGACACTAAAATAGAAAAAGCCAAACCTACCAGATCCAATGTACTCTCTGTTTTGATTAGGGTGTAGATGGCAGAGTTACATAATTAAATTTCCCTAATTTACTTTCTTCTGTTATTGATATTTTTCTGTATTTGTTAACACCAAGTTTTCCCCTCCCCAATTTCAAATATGCAATAGTAATTTTCCATTCTGACTTTTCTCCAGCCTTAGTGGTTGTGTTGGATGATCACATTCATTTTTTCTCTGACTTCATTGCCTGTGTGCTCACCATCACGTTTTTCAAAGCTTCATTATATCTTGCCAGTATACAATCTAATTATCTGTCTCAGTAGGTTGCGGTTACAGATAGGATGCCTTCTCTACTTCAAAATGTCTTTGGCATTTCTTACTTGTTTCTAATACTCACTCACCTATAAGCACTTTAAATGGCAGGGTTTGTAGGGAGGAGTAATATCATATATTAACCTAAATGAAGCAGTTGGGAAAAAAATGTTTCCAAGCCCATTGCTTGGGTAATTTTGACATATTAATGCTTCTAATTTCCTTTCTTACCAGAATTATACTTTCTGCTTTATTTTATATGCTATGCTGAACAAAACCAGCAAGCATTGAGCTTGGCTATAGCCCTGTGTTTCCTCAGTTCTGGCCTATTTCTGACCCTGCAGAAAACTTAACCATCAAATGAAAGAATCTCCTAGAAAAAAAAAGGAAAATATTCCAAAAAATACACCACAGGCAGCAGCTAAGGAAAGGACTGGTGGGAAATGGATGCACTGACATATTGCAACTTGTAAATAGAGTTCTGAAGGCAGGAACTGGGCAACACAGGTTGCAAAATAATAGTTTACGCAAAAGAATAGAAGAAAAGCAACGGAAAGTGATAGGGAAGGGGTGCATTTCAGGGAAAAACAGAAAAAAAATCAGTTTCCATGCTGGCACACCATGGAAGTCCACTCAAAAGTTTTAGGAGCATTTTTAAGGAGAATTTATCATTTTTTCATTGATACTAAACGTTTCCTATGCTCGCCAAGCACCAGGACTTGACAGTTTTATCCTGTGACATGTTTATACTGAGACAAGTTGTTTTATGTCAATTAAAATGGCATCTCTGATGACCTGGGATCAGAGTAAAAAAGCTTTGCATTCAGAGATACAATCCCTCCTCTCCCCATCCTCCCTACAATACAGCATTTCTAATAACATTTACTAAATGTCAGTGGTGTACCCCTGTTTGCTCTGTCTGTAATCTCTGATGACACAGAAGAATGTGTGTACACCAAATCTTAACCTCCATTTCTGTTGACCTGTATAATTCACAGGTGACTTGGTTGCTGATCCCAAAGAATACACAAACACACTATTGTGTGTCCTCATTCTACGGATGATTAAGTGAGAAGGAGAGGAAGGGACAGGGACAATATATGATGTCATGGTACTGCAAGTCTATTTGGGATGGCCAGATTGCTCACAGGAGCACAGCCAATTCATTCTGCTGACCCTCTGTCATTCACACAGGTTGTGAAGCGAAGTCCTCTTATCTCCCATGCCATGGGGCTAAGAAAGGCAGGCTGCTCTCAGGCAGGGATTGTGCATATGAACAACAACAGGGGTGTGCGGAGAATCTCTGGAGACAGAGTCCACTGCAGAGGAGGTGCCACATACTCTTAGGAAGAATAAAAGACTCACAGCTGTTACAATAGCTTGAGAAATGACTGTACTCAAGCTCAAAGGAAGCTGAACTGCATAATGTCAAGGAAGGGAAAGCCGGAAGCAGATGGGTTACTGAGGACTGGGAAAATAAAGGCTTAATCATCCAAGAAAATAAAAAATCTTATCATGAGCTGTCTCATGAAAGCCTCAAGTTTGCATCACTTTGTGAGCAATGCTTCTTCTGTCTGCAGTGCAGCCATAGGAGGGAGGGAAAGTTATGTGCCACCAGTGCACATGCTGCAGCTTCCAGGTGTTTGAGCATTCGTGCTGAAAAGAAGTTCAAAGTACCATTCCAACCCCCACCTGTATAGGAGGAAGGAGTGCTTGCACTCCTTCATCTGCTTTGCCCCAAACTGTACTTTATTGTACAAACCTGCATGCAGTTGTGGAAATAACAACCGGAGCCCAAGAGGCTCAGCATCTCTCAGAGCCCAGGCTGGAGCAAAGCACTTCCATTCTCCCTTATGCTTCAAAAATGGCATCTTTTGGCCTAATTTTCAGAGGTGACTAGTGATTTTGATCACTGCACTGATGTATCAAAGGACAAATGACCTGCAATTTCCAAAGAATAGGCTGGTTTAAACCATCTAACATCTTTTGAAATGTCAGGCCACATGACTTGCTTAAATTGACACTTATGCAGGTGTGTGTGTACAGGGATGAGGGAGGAGGAATTCATGTATTTATGAGAGGGTACATTAGCCCACTCCTGGTATGGAACATGAAAACTGTCTGATTAAAAATAGAAGACTATTCATCCACCACTAAAAATAACATTAGACTACCTCTTCCTCATCCAGCCATGCAGGGGACTAGACAGGCTGAGATGAGGCAAACTAAATTAGAACTTAGAAAATGGAGTCAAAATGAAAAATATTCTGATGGAAATAAGGTCACAAAGAGAAAAGTTGTAAATGCTGAAAGCAAATATACCAAAGGTAAAGATATCCTGTAACTGCCCGTAAAGAGGTTTTACTTTATGGATGAATGAAAGAGAATGATGTCAACATTTGGAGGAAAAGGACACATATGAAGAGAGCACAATATTGAGACAGAAATTGTTGGAAGTCTAAGGTTTTTGACCCACTGCCAATCACAAAGAAATAGCAGAAAAAAAGAAAAAAAAAAAGTCTGAATTGAATCATACATTTAACCAAACAGGAAAAATATTCCTGTTTTTCACAGACCAGATATCAACTGATTCAAACAAAGCTCAAAAATAATAATTTGACAATTACTATGCAAAATAAAACATTTTCACACTTTATGTGGGATCCTCACCTTCCTCTTTATGAAATATAGGAAGAAATAGAATACATCTGAAGATACTCTTCATCTTATTTTTCTTTGGAAAAGTAGAGGAAACACGTTCCTTCACATGCTTTCTCTGGGTTTTGGAATACAGGGGCTTCTCCTACCCCAAAATTCTTGCAATGAAAAAATAATCCCAACTTTTCTCTTTCATATGTTCCTCATTGCTCTTTGAAGTCTGGGAATTCAGGCTTAGAAGAACAATAGTTTTTCTACTTCTTTATAGAAGGGAAAATTATAATTACAAAGTATGTATCCAGAAGAGCTAATTCAAAGGCTTTTGGATTAATTCTCTGCTTCTCATAAACTGGGTCAATGCAAAAGAAGGACTGAAAGAAAAACAGGTACAAACAAGAAAGAAAATGTAAGTTTTTGCCTAAGCTATGAATGCATGAAGCATTACAAAAACAGCAAAGAAGCTCAAATAGCAGTACATGAGAAATTTTTTGGTGAATACTGAAAGGGCTACAATTTAGTAAGGAAAGAAATTCTTGCAGACACTGGAGAAAGCTGAAAAATAGCTGGTTCTCTATGGAACACCCCATATCACAGAAACAGAAGTGTATATCCTTCTAGATTACAAAAAATGCAAAAACCTTGGGACAAGGGAACATTGCATGACAAAGTTCAAATGGCCTGCAGACTCCAAGAACAATATTTGCAAAAGGCAGAGCATCTTTACCCATTCATCTGTATGTTTGGTATATAGAAAAGAGAGCAGATAAAGACGAGCAACCTGTCGGGGAAACTGGACAAATTAACCTGTGTTTCAATTTTTTAAAATTTTTAAAGCTTAAAGAAAAAAACGCAAGATGTTTTCCTCATTTCATCATTCTTTGTTATTTTACATTCATTTTTGAAAGATTTATATTTTTTTATATTTTCAATTGTATATTTGTGCATAAATTCAAGCATCCATTTTGCATTTCAAAATTTACTTTTAATCCAAAAGAAAATCAGAGGCACCATTCCTTCCAATAGAAGTACCTGTGCCCAAATTAGTGTGTAGAATTATAACCCAGTAACACTGTAATAAATTAATCTCAATCTGAGAACAAAAATCAAATTCCAGTATTTTAACATACTCATCTGTATGCAAATGCACACGTAGGAAAGCATAAGTTTACTTATATTAAAACCCAATCTTGTTATGACGATTAAATCTGTATTAATTTGTCCTGGAAGAGTTTGTCCAGAGAAGTTAAGGAATATCAATCTTGAAGATATACAAAACCCATCTGGAAGTGGTCCTGGGCAACCTGCTGTAGCTGACCCTGCTTGAGCAGGGGGCTTGCACTTAATGACCTCCAGAGATGCACTCCAACCTCAGCCCTTCTGTGGTTCTGTAAATCTCCTGGGTTTCATCCATTATTCACAAATCTTGTGTTATTTGACATTTGAAATTCTAAAGCCATGGGATTCAAACCATCATCAAAACCTAAAGGCATTTTTTAATTCTCTTAGTAGGACACTTATGGAAGGATCAACTACATGCACATATATTCTAGAATCTCTGTTGGCAATCCTAATTGCTACAGGAAAGCTTTTTAAAAGGAATCTGAGCTGAGAATAAACAGAAATTAAACTGATACTCGGTACATTTCAACTTAGAGCTAAACTCTAGAATTTCACTGATTAGCTCCAGTACATTACCAATAGAAATTATGGCAGACAGCCACTGCACCTCACATTCAGATTTTATTATAGTTTTTTATTGGACTGTGTATAAATCAGTGCATAAAATATTTTTCTCAGTGTGAACACTTTTAATAATTAATAATTTATAAAAATAATTAAATTAAATATCAGTTGGGATGAGTTTCCTCTCAGGTCTGGACTCTACAGGTTTTGGAGGTCATAGCAAAACTTCAACTTCAGTCACACACTTTGCCCATGAATAAAGACATTAGAGCTGACATCATTCTATTTTAGCATAATTTTGCTGCTTTAAATTGAGAAAGCCTGTATTTAGCAGGTGTGTTTCCTTAACTAGAATTACTGGAATAAAATCTCGATGATCATTTTATGTTTATGAAATATAAACATTTTTCAGGTTCTACTGGGGCTTTGAGATAATCACTAACACAGTCAAACTAAGCAAAACCACAAATGCCACCCTACCTCAACTAGAAAAAAAGATTAGCATGTCAGTGTTCATTAAGTCTGTTCTCAAAGAAGCATGTCCATTTTTATTGTCACACAGAGCAGCTAGGATGGCAAAATAACGTCCCATGAATACCATCAGGAATTCACCACAGCATATCAAGTAATATGACAATCCAATCCATGGATTCAAAACCAAGATGCTGCTTGTAAGAATAATTTTTAGCTCATTCTGTATATCATTGTATTTCCCAATCTGGCACCGTGAACCATAAATAATCCTATCATTTATTAATTACATTTTCTAACCTAGTCAAGAAGAATCCTGCAGTGTGAAGCAGCAGATCATGAATAAATGGTTCATTGAAAAGCAACCCTTATTGCCAAGTAGTTGTAAATTAGGGTTGTGATAATTGCTTACTTTAACCTTTTTAAACAGGTTCCTCTAAAAAGCTCCAGGATGGATGTTTTATTGTAACAACCTTGACCTCCAATTTGTTTTGCATTATGACAAAGGGATGTTGTGATTAAAAAATTTGGTACATTTCCTTACGTTATAAAACATCCAAACAGTAGGTTTGTGTATGTTTATATATACATACAGACTTAAACACATCTGCATATAACCATAAAAAGCTCGTCCATTGTGTACCAAGCACAGCTACAGGAAACACAATAGGCAGCTAAACTGTAATGTGTAAGTGCAGCCCAGATAGCACTTTGTTAAATACACTGTGACACCTTTACAGAAAAATCCATGTGTTGCTCCTTCCCCTGCTGATCATATAAACTGTGATTATTGAGCAAGCAGGGTGAAGATTTGTTAGGGGAAGCAGCTGTGCTGGGAACCTGAAGTCTGCACTCTTCAGGTGGTTTTATTTCAGACTGGGTCTGTTCTGTTCCCAGACACAACATGCCTATTAGTGGTTGGAGTGCATTAAGTGATTCCCAGAATGCATCTTCCAGTTTAATCCAAAAAGAATCCACATACTAGGAGGCTGTTCTGCAGTGGGAACCACAGTGTATTACATGGAGTCAAGAGACTGATGGTCTCAAACACATGCCCCTGAGCCAATATAAAAACCAACTCCTCTGTGCCAGCAGCACAAGATCACACACCAGCACAGAGGCAGCATAGCCACTCCTCCCATCAATGCTGCTAAAATGACTGCACACCTTTGCTCCAGGAATTGGCTCATGACCCCTGGCATGTGGTTGTCTTACCTGTCCCCGTGCTGCCTCGGCAATAACGGGACCGTGTCTTGCCACAAGATAGCCAAGGCAGCAGTGGAGCTTTAGAACACTACAGAAGGATGATGGCAGAAGAAAATTTAGTTCTTAATGTGCTTTCCTTGGTGGTCATAAGAATTGTCATCCTTCCACCCTTCTGTTTCACTATAGAAGGACTGGCTTGAAGGGAAAAATTGGTAACCATGTGCCCTAGAAAGAAAACAGCAATTGCATATATGACCTTTGCTATTGGTGTCAATAATTGTTTCTCACTTAAGCAGGAGAATAAAAAAGAATTTTAGGAGTTAAAGTGGAAGATTTAGAAGGTAAATTTGGATTATCAGCAAACAGTCCTATCCAAACAGTGTAAACAGCAAAAACTACACAATACCCCACCAAAATAACTCTGAAACTATCATTCAAAAATCCTCTCAAACCTCATCTTCTTCACTGTATCTCTAGCCTTTCTGCCACATGGGAGGCTTAATTTTAGATTTACTCATTTGTTCTCTGTTTTCCATGTCATTTTAGATTAAAAGACCCAGTCATGGACACAACTCTGGAGCTCTCTTCCAAGTCTCTCACCAAGCTTTCCTAGCATTTGCTAGAACAGTGGGTTTAGCCTGCAATTGTGAAGCCATCATCCACTTGGAAACTTTTTGTTGACTCATCCTTCCAGTTATGTCAAATTCACCCCTTTTGTAGCTGTGCATCACCTCCTTAGCCCAATCTGTTATTTAGACAACTGATAATACCTGTCAAGGTCCAACATGTAGTTTAAGTGTTACAGTACTTCAGCACTCCTTTAATGTACAGAAACAGAAATGTCATATTCTGTACATTCCCTTCTTCATAGAAATAATCAGAACAAAATCCATTGAAAGCAGTAAGTTTGCCAGTCAGCAGCAGAAGCAATGAGATGTTTTGTTACTGTTTGGGAGAGAAGTACCGTACTCTTAACTCATGAAAATGCGGCCTGGGATTAAGCATCATCCTTCTGCCCACTTTAAATGTATTGAGAGCAGGATGGAGGGACCACGGCTGGAGGAATTCCCCTCTCTAGGAGCAAAAGATGAGTCCCATGGACAGCTTTGGATAACCAAGGTAAGGTTTATGAAATACTTTGTGCAGACAGTGTGGAATTAGTTCTTTCTGAACTAGGGATAAGATGACATGCCCTAAGAAAAATAACTTTTGTACATTCACTGCTGTTGTATCAGGCCTTGTGTTCAAACCAAGTATCTCAGACCATACCTTACTCTTTCAGTACAGGCAGAGGTACCAGAGAGCTCCACTGGGCTGCAAGTCTGGCCCTGCTTCATTGCTACATACAGGTAGCACAGGTACAGAGCCACTTATGTTACTGGGTTTTTTTGATAATGAGTTTCCAGTGGTATTTTCTCTCAAACCAAAATTCTATGAAATGCAAGAGAAAAACATGGATTTCCTGAGTACATGGTTTCCCTTGTCCAGGCTGCAGCATGAAAGCCTGAGGCACAAACACTATCTAGTTACAGGCAAATATGGATATGTAAGGGATATTTAAATACCCTAGAGCACAAAAAATCTGTTTCAAAGCTATTTACTGATAAAGAAACAATTAAAAAACCACAAGACGTGCTTTTTTACAAGACAGGTAATAGAGCAATGTGACATTTTTTTAAAATATCACTGCGTTATCATCTTCCATAGGAAAAGAAAGGATATTTAGTGACTGTTTGTCAGAGTAGAGTCGTGGAAGTAACCATCAGCTCTACAACTACACACACTATCAATATTTGCTTGTTTCTATGGCTCAAAGATTTAAGATACTGGCAAATGAGTGAATGTGTTTTTAATATGTTTTATTTCTCCTCCCTAGGGATTTTTTCCAACAAAGACATGAGTGGCAGAAGTACATTTAATGATGACATTTCAGCTCTCACTTCTTTGGTAGCAATTATAAATGGTTTCATGATATGAAACAGGTGTTCCAGCATGTTCTATTGGGCAGCACAAGGAACATTTTTCTCCCTGATGTCATTGTACATGATGTGTTAAATAATTGCTATTTTCTGATAAAGAATACCTTTAGATGTGCACTAGAGAGAAATTCAGCTAGTTTCTATGTTTTGGTTGGTCAAACAACTAATCTCAACTGATTTTTTTAAACATTCTGTATTCAGAAATATAATTTGAATTGTTTTGTAAAAAGGAAAATACAGTCATTCTGCCAAAATCAGCAAGGTGCACTAAACCTTAAGCTTCAGCAGAGATTACTTTTTTCTCCTCAGAAACTCTACCTTATTTTTCTTCTGTACTAACCTAAAATGTGATTTCCTTCCACTGATGTTTTTGAATAGGCCACCAGTAAATATTTACCATATTTCAGAGAAGTTTTTTTGCAGGCATACTATACATTTAACAACACTCAAGGCCTGTGTGACACGTCCTTCCCCCTTATTTAGAATTCGGTACATAGGCAGCATTGATAGTACTTCTCAGTTCTCCTTGTCAAAAAAAATCCCCATATTATTGAAGATAAACTGGTTTAATAGTAGTTATTTTTGTTATAATTAGGTATTTTTTATTTTCTTTGATACATAAATGTTGGTAGTACTGTCAGGTTTGAAAGATAAAAAACCCACATTTCTTGATGTTTTCATAAGCAGCAGAAAAAATACAAGACAAAAATTATATTTAAATTGTATTGTTAAAACCCCACATACATCCAACACATACTTACATCGCAAACTATGCTGTAAGAGAATAAAATAATTACTACACTTCATAGCCCAGATAAATTGTGGAATAGAAATAAATAATCTCTTTTGTATGAAATTACTCTCCACATGCAAGTAACTGTTCCGTGTAAGTAACCAGCCTCTATTGTTTATGCAGCAACCAGCAAATAAGCAATTTTCAAGGATATGCTAAGCACAGGCAATAACCAGTGCTGGCCTTGGATAGTAAACACCAGACACCATCAGAATGTGAGCTTCCCTTAAATATAACTGCTAAACCCTGGCTTAGCCAAAATCAGCCACAAAATTCCCATTAACCAAGGCCAGGCCTGGTTATGCATTTGGCCTTTCAAGTTACAGACCCAGCCACACCGAGGCATGCATGAATTACCTGAGCTCACAGATCCCCTGCAGAAAGTCTGTGCATACAGGGAACCTCCCAGTTCATCTTGGCTGAAGAATATCCCTGAGACCCACTGCTCAGCTTCTGCATTGCAATATGTTAGCTGTCCTGCCTAGAGAACCAGTCTACAGAAACTGCTCTCCTATTTTGCAGTGGCTTTTAAAGCAAGTTTAATTGCTGTACACAGAATGAAATGCAAATCCAGACACATGGTTCAAATATGCAGCATGTACAGAACATAAGTGTATCCATTCCTGAGACTGAATGCAATTAAACCAAGCACACAGACCATTTCCCATCATTATTAAAAGAAAAACAAAAAACAATCTAACACATCAGAAAAAGAAATCCATAACTCAGCCCTTTCAAATTATTTTCAAATTTTGGGTATTGAGTACAACTTACAGTGAAGAACAATCTGATAATTGTTTGTGCTGAGTGAGTGATGGAAGGTAAATACTGGGGAAGACCCGTGTTAATTGCAACAAGCAATGCTGATGAAGGTTAGGGCAGTACAAGTGTCTGCACACTGTCAGAACAGTCACCTTGTCAAGCCCGTGGGCAGAAGGTAGGCAGCTCCTGCTCTTCCATCCTCTCTATCATTAACTATTGATCACTTTCTATTTTTAAGCTTCACACCAGTGGCAAAGGAATAAATTGACAGCTTAATTATTTGGCTGTCCTAAAAACATTCCCAAAGCTTGTCCTCGAGGGGAAAAGCTGCCTACAGATGTACAAATAAAACCGAATGGGAAAAACAGAGATTCCAAGCAGAGTACCCAGAACCACTGAGCCATTTCTGAAACTGATTGACCTCTCTTTGTTCTTCACTTAATGCAGATAAATGCAACCTCCCTTGGCTCTAAGAAGTCAAGTGTACTGTACCGTTAGAACCAATTTCAACACAAGAGGAATTACATGTGACCAGGCAATGCAAGATCAGGTCAGACTGCTGTTGTCTGAAATGGGAGACTACTGCTCCTGGTAAATGTGGACCTGTAGCCTTTTGGGGATGGATTGACAGTCCCTCAAATTGACTGGATTCAGAATGACAGAAACACCTTGATGATGCCATCACAGAACTTCCCAGAGCGCTCTGCCGGAGCAGTGGGGTTTGGGCACTGACTCAGCATGCATCCCAGAGCTCAGGGCTCTCAGGAACCTTTCCCAGAGTATCCAGCTGCCAGCACAGCACCTGCTGCCCACCCACAGCGTGGGAGCCCAATGCCAGCAAAGCAGGGTTCTCTAAGAGCTACCCTGGCCAGGCTGAGAAGCCTTATAGGGAAGACAATTCAGCCTCTTTGTTAAGCCTGTAGAGCCACAGAGGGACATACTTTCAGCTGTTTCCTTCTCTCTTGAGCTTCACAAAGTCCCTACTCTCTCTTCTTCCATGGGCTGCTAGTTTTATTCTCTTATTTGTCATTTAACTGCAGGAAAGGATATAGCATTCCAGTGTTTTACCTTTGATCTCTCCAGTCCTATGCAACAGCTTTCAGAGGCTCACATGGGAGCTCATGTAGGCAATACTTTCCCTTTCTGCTGCCACAAACATTGGCATCACCCTCAGCCACGGTAGCACTATGTAGTAGTTCTGTTTGCTCTAACACGCTTTTCCTGGGGCTTTTTCTCTTCTTGTCCCACTCAAAGCCACTGCCCAAAGCAATGATTTCCCACGTGGCACACCTTGGTGATGTGGACTAAGGGCAAGAAAATTGCTCTATTTGTTGAACTATATGACAGCTGGTAATTATTACAAAAAAAACCCCTCACCTCTTAATGTTAAGATGTGTTCTGTGGAGTTAGAAAGTATCAAGGTTTAAAATCCCCTTACTACAGAGGCATGGCAGAGCAGAGCAAGAGCTGGCTGCCTAGTTGTATTGGACATGTCCACTTCATTGCAAATCCTAATTAATTATCATTTGGTAGCTGTCTTGAATGTAAGGATCTGTTACATTAAAAACAAAATAGCAATAATCTTGGGAGATAGCTACAATTTTATTTGTATGCATGTATTGCACATAGGCAAACAGGAGTTCTGTGCTTGTACTTCAAATTTCTATAGGATTTTACCCTGCACACTTTGTTTAGGTCAAGAAACTTCTCTAGCACTGAATAGAAGACAATGTCTGGAATATCACTGCAAATGTAATGGACGGAGTAAATTGACAGCAGCTCCAACTAAATTACAGTTTAAAAGACAAGGAAAGACTCAAGGGACATCAAACAAAGGAAACTCTAGCTGACCAGCGCTCAGGTAAAATTGAATTGGAAATGTTCCCTGGCTGATTAACATAACAAAAGTCCCAGTGTTTAAAAAGAAAGTCATTCTGCAGAAATAAGGGAAGGGGGGGTGGGAAGAAACAGATCTTCTTCCAAACAACAGTAGATATCTTCAAAAATATACATTCAGAGAAATATCTAAAATAAGAGAGTAAACAGATTTTTAACACTCAATAANTATTTCTGACAAAAAATAAAGTTGTGCAAAAATATAACTATTGAGAAAATAAAATTTTATTTAACATAACTGTATATTAGTGGCGGTGTTTAATATGTAACAAAGGTGTTTTGTTAATCTTATATCTCAAATACATAAGAAGCAGGGACAAATACTGATATTTTTTTAAACCAAGTGTTTTCTGTAGTATTTCTCTAGTTAGATTTTTAAAATATTTTATTATTAGTGTATCTGCATGCTTGGAGCATGCATGCAGGAGCAAGCAGATCAAAGAGACTCTTTATAGCATTCAAAACTTTCTGGGTTGTAGTTTAGGGAAAATCTTTGTCTTGTCACAGTGCTGTCTCTGAATGATCTTGTATATTATCCCAAAGAACTGTGTGACACAACACATTTCTTTACAGCTTTGCTGGTGGTGAGAACCCCTTGGAGGTAATGAGAAACCAAACCCCTGCAGAGGCCAGGGAACGCTCAAATTCACCTCTTTTTCATGAGGGTGATCCTGTGTCTCAGCACCCTGGGAGTTTGTGCTGTCCTGCCTCTCAGCCTGCCCTCTGAGACAGGGAGCTCCCCTAATAGTGCTCAGAACACGGCTTATCCCAAGTTCTCAGCTCACAGTGGGCCCTTGTCAGCTGCCCTGTGCAGGGAAATGTGAGGGTCGTGTCACTTTATCTAAAGAGATGCTGATGAAATAACAGGTATCAGTCTTTTTGTAGTATATTAGTTCTCAGGTGATGGACACTTTTTAATGTCTGGATCTACAAATAGATTCAAGTCTGTGAAAAAAACAGTGAAAGCAAGACTCGGAGCTCCACTTAGATTTATCAGTATTTTGCTTCTTCATTATTACTAACAAGTTTCTGATTTACCTGGGATCTCAAATACATCACCCCACCAAGAATGGGAGCAAGTTCTAGTTACAAGGTATAGCCAGAAGAAAGAATGCTCTGAAGAGGATGAACCGGAGTGGGAATGTAAAAAAATAAAGCTTGCTTTGCTCAAATGTTTTGCTGAAATGTATCTAAGATACAAAACAGAGATTTAATAAGATTTCTTTTTACAGTACATGAAAATGTTGAGTTTTGTGAGACAGCTAAAAATTTAGAAGTTGAGCATTATGGCTACCCATGGCAGACAGATCTGCTGGACCAGATTAGCCAGTAGATTTTGTCTTTCCTACTTGTGTGGAGGTACTGCTGCTGTGCCTCCTTGTCCTCTCCAGTTCCTTCTAGCCCTCTGGAAAATGGCAATGAACTTTCAAGTCTGGTACACAGAAAATCCCCACGAGTTCCAAGACCTGGTTGTCAGCAGCAGTAGTCTCCTTACTAATCCACCACTGAGTCAGGAGAGAGTGAGAACGTGGAGGACCACTGCCATGGCCTCCAGAAGCAAGGCAGGAGACAAGAAACTGTAGAAAAATGATCTTTGGTATTGCACCGCTCAGAGGAATGCAGGTTTAATTAAATTAAATAATTCTTTAATTTCTCTCTTTAATGGATGGATACCAAGAGTAAGAGGCAGTTGCTGGAATAGAGGTGACTACACAACTCTAAACCCTCAAATTTATTTTTCCCAGCCTCCTGCTGTTGTCCCAAAGAGTCACAGCCTTCTACCAGGTGCAACTGTCATCTTCCAGCCCAAGATGAGTGCCTCACACAACCCTGGCTATGCAAAATGCTTTTTAAGATATGTATTTGCAAATATATCCAAAGTGTTCCTCAAATAAACACCTACTCAGGAGGTACAAGGTGACACTCAAATTATAAATTCCCTGGTTCTCCTGTTTCATAACATAGTCATTCCTTCACATAAGCCATGGTCACACATGCACAAGGCACACTTGGAGAGGCTTAAATTTTCACAGCATAACATGAACTAAAATTCTGGCTTTGGCCATATGCTAAACAACTGCATCTGACACAGTCAAGAGGGTCACAATCTCTCCATTGAGCTTTAAAATCCAACACTTAAATGCATGCTAAAAAAAAGATTTAAACACAGATTCTTGCCTTTCTTTGAAAATATACTGGCAGAATCAAAAGTAAAGGACGCACTAAGACAGTCAGTCAATTAATAAACTGTACTTCATTATTTAACTGTTAGTCAATAGAAAATGTGTTAAACAGTGGGCCTGGTAGGACAAGTTGAAACAAGTGTGTGGGGGGGTGATAAAGAGTGGGATGGTGGATGTGGTTCTGTAGAACTGACAGAAGACACTGAAGAAAGGATTAGAAGCCATGTCTTGTCGTGAGACCTGCTTGAAGAGAGGACAAGATAGCAACATCAAGACTTTTATACAGTTTTGCTATACATGTGTTAGCCAGGATATTCTGACTATATGACACAGCCTGAAAAATGACATTTATACCAAACCTTTAAATAAAATGCTTTTTTCATAAGCAGATATGATCATGTTTAGTTCTTACTTGATGTACTGGTTTCATCTAAAGAATAAGAGGGAACCTTTAAAAAAAATCAGGAAGTATCATTTTGAAATGAGTTCTTTCTCATACTTTAGCACAGCATTGAGATGGAAGTATCAAGCCTTGTTTGATCTCTGGCTACCTCTTCCGATTTCCAAAATTATTTTTCCTTCTCTAGAAAGATGTTCATGTTTGGTTTCTAGAGGATTTCCTTGAATTGTTTTCATGCAGCCAAATCCTTCCAAGTGCCCAATTTGGTGACTTTTCCCAGAACACTTCTATCTCCCTTTTAATTTGGCTTTCACAGCAGTTTTCCTTTTCAGTTCCTATTTTTAGCAAAGTTGGAAAGCAAAAGAAAAGAGAGAGTCTGAATTATCACCATTTTATTTTGGATTATGTTTCTCATGGAGAGAAACATAAATATGGTGGATGCTTCTGCTGACATTTTGTCCTTTGGAAGCTTCCAAGTATATACACTGAGACTGCACAGGCATTGAGTATGCTTGTAAACACTTGCACTGCAGAGCTAAACAATGAAATAGTTCAGACATCAATCACCTTCCTTAATTATGCATTTTCTTCACAAACACACGTTCTTTTCTGTTGTTCACAGAGGATGGCATGTGGGAAATACGGGGAAGACATTGGGAGGTCTGTGTTGAGATGAAATCTGTTTGCCACCACCGCTTGGCTCATGACATCTGTTTTGGAGGTATCATTTACCTTTAACAGCAATGTATTTTAGAAAGTCTTAATTCACTTCTGTCAGGCAATCAGATTGTTGCAAAATATATAAATTCGATATACAAATACCATCAGGTGATGCAGCAGGCAATCACTGTGGTAATTAATCCCACATTTTTGTAGTTGAAGTAACAATTCTCATTTCAGGATAGAGTTTGAGTAAGAAGAGCCTATCTATATCTGTAAATGAATGATATCATTATTTTGGGAAATGAAAGTTTAAGCTCTGTAAAACATACAATCCCATGGAGATCTCGGCAGGGGAACTTGTACGTGCAGGTGTTTAATGTGATAAGGTACGTTACCATTTATCTGTGTACTTACAGACAAATATTAACATAGCCATGAATTAAGCTTTTAATCCCTTTTATTATAAATTGAATATCTTTATTTTAACAAACATCAACAATGCACATTATTGTGCTCCAAACTATTCATTACTATTCCCCACAGTGTACCATTACATGATACGCCATAATACATGTGTTAATATAATGCCAAGCATCTGCTTGAGTATTCCATAGTATATTTCATTCTCTCCCTCTCTCTCTTTTTGTTTAAACAAAGAGGCAATCTCACAAAAGACACTTTCTATATAGGAAACCACAGAGCCATTCAGCCTCATGCTGGAGAAGGACAGCAACACAGTGTGTGCCGTTTTCTGATGATTCAGGCTCTAGTTCCAAGTCTTCAGATTCCTTGACAGCAAGAAATAGACTTGGGAACAAAGAAAATATAGAGGTAGATGTGAGGAGGTGGATTTAAGTGAGAGTGCTCAGATAGGGTCACCAAAACAATGTGCAAGCAATTTGTCCGTGCTCTCCAGGTGCCTTTCCTCAGAGCTGCAGTACCAGGACCTGCCAGTGCTGGCACCTGGAGGGAGAGTCATTTACTCAAACAAGTAACACCATTATCTTCAGAATTAATTCCTCAGGAAAATTACCTTTGCATTAGGATCAGAGAATGTCACGTAATCATTAAGCTTACAAAAGACCTCCAAGATCATTGAGTGATCAAAGGTTGGCCTTGTGTTTCAGTTTCCAAAGAAAATCTTACACTGAAAATATTACATCGTCAGTGATATACTGATGATATACCTGATGACTTCAGTTTTGCTGTAACTCAAACTACCAACTGCAACCTTGTAGCTATTTTTCTTGCAAAGGGATTAAAAGCCCCCATTCGGAGTCAACAAAAACATTGAGGAAATATTACCGCCAGCAGAGAAAGTGGTACATTTCTGTCTAAACAGCTAACTAGCTTGTTTGTTTTCATTTTGGTAGAATTTTTGTTTTTCTTCTAGGCAAGCCTGTTAACAAAAATGACTAATGATTGTTGCATTAAATGAAAAGTTATTGTTCAAAAGACATTATCCCAGAGATCTTGTCAATTACTGTAAAGGAATTCTGCTGGAAACATATTAGAATAGTTCAAATAAATTGTAGGTAAGCAGGAAGAAAAGGGAAAATGGATGATGGTACATGGGTTATGTTTTAAAAGCTGTACATTGAGTCTAAACAATTCAGTGTAATCTGCATTATCCCCCAAAAAGCCTTTTGATTGTTTTATTCCTTCAAATGTGCCCTATTTAAATATTTTTTCAGGCTTTACATATGGTATCTATGTTATTAGCTCTGTAAAGTGTTTACATGTAGTCTCAAAACGCAATCCTCAAGGCACTGTAATTTACAGAGAAGCTAACACTGTCATAATAACATTTTTATCCTACAACAGATCAGAGCTTAAAGTAATATTGCAAAGTAAAACAAATCCCATTAAACAAAACAGAACTACCAGCAATAAAATTACAGTAAGCTGAATCACCCTTGAGAGAGCACTGTGGAAACCAGGCTGTGCAAGGGTGCTGAAGCAGTATGCAGAAGCAAACGATGGGAGTGAACAGATTACAGACTCTGCTAAAAGTTAAATATACATTCTTTTGCTTCTAGGTCTCAGGGGAGAACAAATCCACACTTCCACATGCAGTAATTAATGCTGTTTAGTGAAATCTCTTTGAGCAAGTCTATGGGCACTCAAAGTCCAGGATTTCAGGGATGAGTATGCATTTTCTGCATTGCAAGGAACAGACCTCCACTACAATAAACAGCAAAACTGAACAAATAGAGAACTTTGTTCCTACAGTTTTTAACTGGCTGCACTAAACCTGCAACATTTTAAACATTTCTTGAGTTTCATCAGCAACTACAGAACTTGTCCCACTGTATTCAACAAATAGCAATAAAACACCACAACGGTGTAGGGGAATCATCAGGCTAACATGTTTGTCCAAAAATACCTGGCACAAACTCATGATTGTAGTGGTAGTATACCATCAGGTTTTGGGGGAATAAATAGTATTTCTAGTCAATTTTCTGCTATGTAGTTGTCACTACTTATAATGCGTGCTGTAAATGCCACCTTCACCATCTGACATTATGAATTGCTGGCTGGCAACTCCAGGGTGACTGACCACATTCTCCACAGTCTCTGTACCACATTTAAAACATTATTTCAAGATAATTACCGCAGAAGAAAATTTGACATGTTTCTCAAAACTTACTGAGTAAAATTTCAGATTCTGTGAAACATTTTGCCATTGACTTCAGAGAGTCCAGGATTTTACTCTCTTGGTATTTATGTGCATGTTAAATGATTGGTGCTACTCTATTTGTAGATTAAAATAATTTCACCTTGTTCTGAAGACCTAAGATATACTAAAATGATCCTAAAAAGTCACAATTTGCTCTATCTCAATTTGCCTGAAATACATCTCTGCTGAAATTTCTTTCAAATGCAAAATATCTATCACTGCACTGATTAAAATATGGAGAAAAATATTACTGCAGAATAAATAATTCTTTTTCACTGAACTAGGAAGGATTTGGAAAGAAAAAGCTGTTTGTAAGTATAAACAACTGACTTTACAATGACCACTGCCATATATTTAGGACCGCAGACCAGCCTTTTAATATGTTGATAATGTATCCCATTAGCCATTTCTTCTTCAAAGGTGGGTTTTTTTCTGATTTAAGAAGTCAAAGCAAATCTCAGCCGTCTTGAAAAACTACAGCTTTTTCATTTTTAAAGAGTCAAGTTCTCTTCCTTGAAATGTTGAAATTTTTTGATGAACCTGTCCTGTGAAATTCAGAAATAAAATGTGGACAATATTTAAAGCAATTGAATTCCACTACAGTAGCTCCTTGAAATGTGACATTTTCTGTTTTGCACAAATCCAAGCACTTGGTCAACATACTATAAGCAAAAAATTTGTGATCATGTTCAGCTATTGTTATCTCAGATCTTGAGCAAACCTAAGACCCCTCTGAGTTGTATGGCACTATTAAATTTTCTTCATTTTCCGTATGAAGGACACTCCTCAGACCCCAGTATTACTGCAGCCAAACTGCCTGAGAAGAACAATGAATGACATGTGTTTCAAAAAAAAAACCAGAAAAAAACCCCCAAAAAACAAAAACCACAAAATTAAACCCAAACCACCAAACCATACCATGAAAACCACAAAAAACACTTAGTAAATTCTCTTCTCTGCTCAAAAGATAAGAAAAAAAAACAAATAAATCCCAATACACTGCTCTTAACTTGAGAAACTGAATAAGATCATGGCTATGGGATAATTATAAGGTTGAAAGCTGTGGATGCTCATAAAAAGAGTTTAGCTTTCTGCAAGTATTTCCAATCCATTATTTTGTTCCACCAACAATATGTTAACAAGCTAATAATACCTCCATGCTTAAACAAGTCTCTTAGAAAAATCCCTCTAGCTAATGGATAACGAATGCAAATAAACTCTTTTCTGTCAAACTGAATCCAATGACATGGAGTATATCAGTTCAGGACCATGTAGTAAATTTACAACAATTGAAAACATTTTACTCTGAAAGAAAATTTCCATCACCATTTAACAGTTATGTAGTCCTAAATAAAAAAAAATAATACTTCAACAGTGTTGCCTATTTGTAGACAGCAATATTTTCATCCTTTGGGTGCATATTCTAAAGATCTATGACTATCCTGTAAGATTCTCAGTGCAATTCCTGACACAGAGGAATATGTCTGTGCACGGGACAAGGACAAGCCCATCCTGTGAAATGCAATGGACACGCAAGGTCACTGCAGCCTCAAGGCACTCCTTGGAGCACCTTCTAACTAGAAGGACAGAAAGGAGACCCAGGCTTTTTCTCCTTCTTTCCAAAGGATGAAATACAAAATTGTTGAATTAATTTTAAAGCAGAATGCCACTGTTAACTCACTAGAAAAGTAGTTTCAAATGTTTTTCCCATTCATGGACCTTCAAAACTCCCATAACAGAACCTGATTCAAGCTTCCTCCTATCTATAGGCCATTACATGTATAACATAATACAAGACTAATTTTTTTAAAAAATAATTTTTGTTGTTTATTGAAGTAGCCCAAAATTTACCAGGGAAGCACAGACTTGAAGTTTAAAGCAAACAGAAAACAAACATACTTGCTCTATCTTCAGCACACAGTAGACCACAGGATTTCATCATCAGGGTCTTTATTACTGAGCCCAATCAAAGGTATGTGAGATACAAATAGTTTTGATCTAAAGACTTACAATCCATTAGCCCCCTATAAATATTTCATGACTAGATAATCATCAAAATGAAAAAAAAAATTACATTATTTATTCCTAGTCTAAATCTATTTAAGGTGAGCTTCCATCTGAGCTATTTATGATTTCTCCTGGTTTTTCCATCTCATACAGGCACCATACACTGACAGTGTAAAGATCTAGACCAGTAATTCAAAAGGATAATAATTGTACTGTATAAAAGGAAGCCAATATGAATTTGATTGGGTTATCTTGACATTACCATAAAAAAATTATCCTAATTCCCTCTTTCTATTACTGCAGTGTCAAGAGGGACCAAATGATACTGGAGCAGTAAGTTGCAAACAGCTGTAACAGCACATACCAAACCCTGTCACTAATGCCCAGGGTAAAAACACTAAACAAGGCTGGTGGGGCAGCTAGGATTATTGTGATTTTACCAAGAGGGACCTGAATAACAAAGATTTGTTGAAAGTCAAAGAGGCAGTTTAAGAGTTCCAAGACTTTCCAAGCCTCTTAAATCTTACCCAGATGTTTAAATTCAAGTTCTTCTCAAGTTACTCTCTGATTTATTTTCTCAAACCTATCACTCTAAAATTTTAGCAAAATAAAGTTTGCAACTCATTCTGTGTCTGTCTTCACTATGATCTGAGAAAATTTTTCTGTGAAAATAGTCTGTATAAAAGTCCAAGGAACTTGGGAAAAGACTCTTCTTCTAAATAATGTACCTCTTGGCTATCACTGGGGTAGTAGTATACAGAGATTGTGGAAACTCTGCAGCTAGACAAGAAAAAAGCCATAATTTCACACTATACTTATGAAAAAAAAAGATTAATTTAGCTTTACAAATCACTCCTCTGTGCCACTTGTCACATCTTAACTAGGCTATCCTGAACTTTCCATTTGCAAAATGACATTCAAACATGAATTAATTAATTCTAAATTGACTCCCCGATGTGAAGGCATAGTGTAATAAGTTATTCTAGTTCCTTTGTTGATGGAGGAATCTGAGACAGAAGTTAGGAATCTCAATGTCGAGCACATCAGAGCAGTTTGAGGTTAGGTGGCATGTTTACCATCCAAAGAGGTTTACAGCATGATGTTTCCTTCACAGAGACTTTCTGATTAATGCACTAACAGAGTTATGTCCATCTTTAACAGAAGAAGTTGTTTGTTGTTTTTTTTCTTTTAAATGACATAGAACTGAAAAAAACCCCACAAATAACCAAAATGGAATAAGATGGATACATTTTATACACACACATACACAATATTTCTTGCAGAAAGGTGCGTGCTGAATTTAACTTTAAAAATCACACAGGTCTCCTAAAGTCAAAGCATATTTGTAAAGAATAAACTATCTAAACTGCCTTACACATAAATAAACAAAGAGACTTTAGGCCATGCTCACATTAAACTACAACTGTGCCATCAGTAAATGAACATCAATTGAAATCAATTTAGCTAGGATAAAAAGTCCTCTTCCCCTGCTGCTGCTCATCTGGTGTGCTAACAGCTCCCAGTGATGAAACAGGTGCTTGTAAATTAATTAGCCTACTGAAACACACCTTAAAATGAATTTCCCAGAACACCCTGGCAGTGAGCCATCCTGGTCCCACGAGCTGATCAATGTTCTGTAAATATTGAGATTTGATAAAGTAAACGCTACTCTGGCAGCAGATGGTTTGGAATGCTCTGTTGACATTGCCTGCGATTACTTGGATATGAAGACTTTGCTTCTCATAGACCTCCTTTGGGAGCCACTGGAGGACTTGATCCCCTCTCCAGCTATTTGCCTTCTAATTGAAAATCCTTATTCCCAGATGGAGCATAATGCTACTGCTTCAGGCGTCTAGCTCTGCACTGCTTGACTGTTGATACATGGGTAATTGCTTTCAGTAATGCAGGTTAAATGTGACATTTAGTGCTTAATAAAAATCATCAAGGCCAAAGCCGTTTATCATTCTTACACTTGGGCTGTCAGTTCTAAAGGAATTTTCAATTCATTTGAATTCTTGTTGAAGAGGCAAGCAGCTCCTCCCTGGGAAAGGGGGAGAGAGGCCGAAGCCAAATTTGGGCATTTTTCTGCTATATTTCTAAGATTTGTTCACTAACAAAACCCCTTTAAAATTAGCCTATCAAACATGGCAACTATCTGCCTTTGCAGTTAGTATGTTGGTGAATAATATGTAGTCAGCAGCCACTGTGTACACAGAGCACATAAACCAGACTGCGCTTTCTGTGGGTGGCTGGAAGCTGCAAGTTATTCCTCTTGTAGCCTCATAAAGAAATGAACCTGAAAAGAAATGGACTGTGCTGAACTGAGTCATTTCAAACTCTAAGCACTAAAAAAATAAGAAGGTCAAAAGCCTCCCTGTCATGGTAGGCATGGCAGCCTCACTTCTTACTTGAGAGTGTTTAGTTAAGTGACTGAACTGCTTTATCATTTTTTTTTGGTTTTTAATATGATCATTCCTGTTGGGGAAAACAGAGTAATATTTTCCTTATGGATTAGTGATCTGATAATGCTGCATTTCACAAAGCTTCAAAAGAAGAGACTTAAAATTAGGCTAGACTGAAATCTGCTGCTAGAGCATTAACAGTGCAGTAACATCCCTGCTTTCCTGTCTTGACATCAGTTTTACAGGTATGATCTTTGAAAAGGGTATACAAACCTCTGAGTTGTGAATAAGCAGATCAGCATTTACATCACTCCTCCTCCCAAGAGTTAATTCCCTTAATTCAGAGACTTGCTTCTTGTAACTTCTGTCTTGTTTTTCCAGAGAACTGAAATAATTAGTTAGCTAACTCTCCATCATCTTTGAAGGGATTTTTAAGACATCTCTTGGTAGACTTTGTAACAGTTCAAAGGGAGACAGAGGCACTGACCTTTGTGCACCAGGCAGTTTGACAGGACAGGGGCATAGGAGATTAAAAAGAGATCATTAATCAGAACAGCATCCTTTGACTACCATGAACTTTTACCAATACTTTTCTGTAGCAGCAGAACCCCCTTTTTCATATTAGGAAATTTTGCTGTAGAAATATTTTTTTTAACAATAACAGCAACAAAACTCACAAAATTAATCCAAATTTTTGTATTACATTTCTTAAAGGATTCTCCACAGAGATCCTGCCATGCCTAAAAGATGTAACAGTGTCCCTGGACTGCATTCTCCTGTTCTCCACTGCCCACCTGCCCCTCTGATATACATGCCTGCCTCTAGAGTTTCCCACTCTAAACCAACACAGAAGAATATTTGCTATAGAAGTATTTTGGGAAAACATAGAAATAAGTATTTCTCCTTCTCATTAAAAATAAAATTGAAAAAAAAATTTTAAAAAGCCAGCAAAGAAGCTCTGCCATATTGTCCATACAGAGGTCCAGAACAGATCTTAATATTTAAAGAGGTGTATGGATCTGTCAGCACTCCTACTGCTGACTATGACACTTCCTAAATTATAAGGATTACATTTAGTAGAAGATTGTTTGCTGTAGATACTTTGCTCTTTTTTCCTCTGTGCTGGAATACCATATATTAGGAATTCCTCTTGGGAAAATAACTTTAAAAAAATATAGTGGATGCTAAGTAACTTAATGGATAATAAAGTGCCTCGTGCTTCTGGGACTGCTATTTAAGGAGCAACCTGATGTTTTATGCAAAATAAGTATTGCAGTCTTGGGACCTCACCCCACATTTCTGTAGGATTAACTACAGGTAAAGCACTTTTTCCCAATAAGAGCACACATCTATGAGTCATTAACAAGCTCCCACAGGACAAATGGCCTTTTTTGCTGCCATCTCTTCCACTCTCCCGTTACTCCCACAAAATTTGGGAGTTACTAAGTAAAGAATAGTAAAAAGGAAAATAGTAATAAAGTATCAATACAGGCTGGGAATGAAGGGATTGAGAGCAGCCCTGCCAATAAAGACTTGGGGGTGCTGGTGAGTGAAAAGCTGGGTATGAGCTGGCAGTGTTCACTTGCACAGGAAACCAGCTGTGTCCTGGGCTGCATCCAAAGCAGTGTGGCCAGCAGGGCAAAGGCCCATCTACTTTGCTCTGGGGAGACCCATCCTGCAGTGCTGCATCCAGCTCTGGGGCCCTCAGCACAGGAAAGATGTGAACCTTGTGGAGCAGGCCAAGACAAGGTCCGCAAAGAGAATCAGAGGGCTGGAGCACCTCTCCTGTGAAGACAGGCTGAGAGAACTAGGATTATTCTGCAGGAGAAAAGAACGCTCCAGAGAGACCTCACAGCAGCCCACCAGTACCTAAAATGGGCTTATAAAAACGATGGGGACAAACTTTTTAGCAGTGACAGGAAAAGGGGTTAGGCCATGTTTTTAAACCAAAAGATTATAGATTTAGGCTAGATATGCCCTAAATTATTTTTGAGTGTACTGGTGTAACACTGGAACTTGTTTCTCAGTGAGGTGGTGGATGCCCCATCCCTGGAAACATAAAGGTCAGGTTGAACACAGCTCTGAAAAACCTGATCAAGTTAAATATGTCCCTCTGCATTGCAGGGGGTTTAAGAGTAGAAGGCCTTTGAAGGTCTCTTCCAACCCAAACTCTTCTATAATTCACTGTAAATGCCTCTTCACCACATAGGCAGTGGTGCTAAAGGACAGACTCAGTTATTTAAATGTAGCAATACCAAAAATTTTGTATACAAAAAGAACTTCTTTGTCCTCTCACGTAATGTATTAAAATTTGCAATTAAGCAGTTCTGGTACATATACTATATTGCATGCAAGCTCACCTATGACTTCAGTAGGCTGCTCATCTGCTGTACTCTGTCTTGACACGGGACACCATAAATTTCTTCAGCACTGAATGTCAGAGTGTTTTTATGGGAATTTAA
Source organism: Bombycilla garrulus (assembly GCA_013400315.1). Classification (NCBI taxonomy): domain Eukaryota; kingdom Metazoa; phylum Chordata; class Aves; order Passeriformes; family Bombycillidae; genus Bombycilla; species Bombycilla garrulus. The sequence goes on from VXBU01006348.1 coordinate 329,448, forward strand.
AGTATCTTCAGAAGCAGTGGGAAGAAAGCCCTCATACTGTTCTCTCAATAACTGCACACAGGGCCTTGTTATCATCTATAAAGGCAGCTGTATCTAACCATCAATATTGGGCTAGAAGCTAATTTCCAAAAATTATTCAGGGTAGGAAACAAAGGGCACAGAAAATATATTGAACACTAGGCACTAAAAAGGAAAAAACATTATCCACCAATCTTCACTTGCTCCTTTCCTCTTATACAGACCCGTATTTTTGTTTCAAGATGAAACTCTATTTTCAGAATAGTCTTTGGGATCTTTAGAGAAAAAGTCTCATGATGACTGGGCAGGGGAAGCAGAAGGTGGGAACTAGTTAAAAGTGGGAACCAATTCCTTCTTCATCCTCTTAGAGCAGTGATGTTACTCAAACCTGAAAGAAACAGTTTTTTCAATGATGTGAAAAAAAGAAAGGCTCATTTAGATTTTGTGGTTGTCACTGCCTTGGTTGAAGCAAAAACTCCTTGAGTAAAACTCACATTCCCCTGACACAAAAGAGAAAATTACTTCATAATATTCCTACCACTATGAAAAAAATATTCATCTTGCTTCATTTCTCCATGTGCTCAGTAATCACAGCCACAGTAAGTTAAATACAATAAATATAGGAAATGTTCAGAGAATGGCAAAGCATTCTAACAATGAGAGGTCCCACTTTGGTCTCCAAGCAGCTCCTTTGCTGCTTTGGAAGAGCCAGCTGCAAGGTTGGCAAGGCAGGAGGGAGCAATAGGGCCACCTTCATTTGCACACTCAGCAGAGATCTAGAGCAGCTCCTGTTATTCAGAAAAGACACATTTGAAATCCCAAGGAAGTTAATTATAAAAAAAAAATACTTGGGACAAAGCAGTCAGTTTGAAAATGGTGTATCAATAGAAATCATGGATGTCTCCTTTGTGTGAATCTCCTTTCCTGTGGTTTAAATTTTGTTTTGTATTCAAGTTCACTTCAGACTTGACTAGTAAGGTTTCAGGTGGTAATTCCTCAATTCTAATTGATTACAAGTCTAAATGACCTACTTTTGTCCAATATTTTGCTCTCTTTCTAGGCATGGTATGAATAGTGACACTTCCTCATTAACAGTGATTGGCTTCTTTCATGGTTGTACGTGTATGAGCCTGGAGCAGTAGTGCACCGCTGGGAGAAGTCCTTGTGGCTTATTGTAGACTTTTTTTATCTACCACTATCAAATTCTCTCAAAATCCACAAGCCTCCCTACAACAGACTTGGTATATAAGGCTTATCTCCTAGTTTCCCTTATCAGCTTTCTTCAAATGTTACCCCTAAAAATCTCATGCTGTTACTTTATTGTCTATCCTAAGACTTTCCTCGTCAACTTTCCTTCCAACATCTCTTGCTTTTAACTTAAATATCTTTAGCCAACTTTAATCTCCCTCTGGCCTGGAAGCAATTTCTGGTCTATATGTCTCACTTAACTTTGAGAAAATTATTTCCAGGATTCTGTAGTTTGGGATTTGCTGATCTTGTTCTGACTTCTTCAAAACTTACAGATTTTTCATTTCCTCTGCATCATCAGTCCGTTTATTTTTTAAATTCTATATGGGCATCCCAGCCTGAAAATTTATTTATCAAGTTCTACACGATAATACACATTCACATGCTACTAACTGGTATCTGTATCTGTAATATAGGGTATGCATTTTAATCTAGTGCAATATACATTGACACATTTAATAGTGTATGAGAGCTGCCTGTCATGATGTTTCATATATGATATGATTAGAATAGAGATTGCCCTGAGTATTAGACAGATATTCCAATTTCACCTCAACAGTGCACTGGCATGAGATCTCCATGCACAAGTGATTGAGACGGTTTACAATTTGGGTGGGAGAAGGAGTTAGTCCCTTACGTCACTATTTCTTTTGACTATGTGCCTGTGTCCTGACTATTTCCACATCACTTAGACTCCACGACCTAGTCCCTGGCAGTATTTTCAACCTCATCTACCCAGCAGCAGGCCCAGCTTTGACTTTGTAAGTGAAAATAATACTTTAAATTTGTTAAAAATGAATTAACCCTTTTTAACAGAATACAAATATCTGGTTCTGAAACAAGAAGGAATTTTACAATGCTTTTTGATGACAAAACATTTTTTTACATGAGTTGAGTTCAAAGTGGCCTGAACAACTGTTTTGAAGGTTATCACCAATGTTACATTTTCAGAGAAGGTGTTTTATGTCCGTACACTGAGCTGTCAGAGAAGTGTTTGACCACTAGCGTTGATTCTTTTTCCTAGAAAGCAAAATAAAATGGTCTTACCACAGGTTGGCTGCCATTATTGCGGGTTCATTGCTGATAACACCCTGCCCCAGAATTACTTCAAAACTAGTGTTTGAAGATGTAGATTTTACATGGTAATAGCCAAGAGGTGCTGAACTTCCTACTGCAGCAGTCATTGTGTGGAAAAAAACACCCTTGTTCTTAACTGAAATTTCTTTAGATATTCCTTATGTAAAATATGATATATAAACAGTAGGTTTTCTATACTCGGAATGCACAGTTTTGGTGGATGTTCCCTGTACATTTGCCCAAATCAATAATGCCTGCTTCTTAATGCTACATCAGTGTTAAAGACTTTTATTTTCCAACTTTTGGTAATATGTGAATCTATTTCTACAGCTGTTTTATTGTGAAACAAATCAATTGCTCAAGGACTTTTTTAATTTAGGCTAGTGACAATGTATAAGGTTCTTAAACCCATTTGGAAATAAATACTTGAAATATGAAAGATAAAAGGGAGTTTTTCTACTGCCTCTTAAAGTAGGAGTTTGGTCTATTATCATCATCAGTTTCTGACTTTTTCATTGTGTGCGAGCAGGTTTAATATGAGTTTTTAAGGTCTGTAAAAAGCCTTGAAACTCTAAATACTCTTTTAAATGCTGACATATAAGAAAGATCACTATTATTATAAAAGATAGTTAATTATATTTGTCTATGTTAAAATTACACAGATAAAATTACTCATCTATGTGGTAAAATAAGAAGTTATTAATCAACACCAGACACTATCCAAGTTGGCTAATTGCATGGTCAGTAGAATGAAACAAAAAAAGTGTGTACATTTTCAAATCATGAAAGGATTGTCAGCAGCAAGTGCTAAACAACTGATGAAAAAGAAAAATATAACATTGTTATTACAGTTTTTAATTTACTATTCCTATCCATACTATGTTTAAAAGTATGTCTTTACCTAAAATGTTGGGCAGAATTATTAATGCTAGGAAGACATCTACACCTTTAACTAACTATGTAAATTTAGAATTAATTGATTATGAGCCAATATCCCTAGCCAAGGATATAACTGATTGCATCTGAAATGCAGTTTAGTCTGAAGTTTCTGAGATTGTAATATTAGAAACTGTAATATTAGAAACTGTTACAGCCTGGATAGGCTGTAACAAGCGCAGGATACATTAGATTTACGCACAGATCTCACATATACACTAATAATTTGCTAAGAGATCAGTTTAAAAATGGTTTTGGGAGTGGATGCTTACCTTTATTGTACAAAAAAAAAAAAAAACAACAACAACAACAAAAAAAAACCCAACAAAAAAACCCCCACCAAAAAACAGAAAAGGAAAAAAAGAAAGAAAAATAAAAAGTATAAAAACAATGCAACTCCTTTTAGAGAAAATAATAGTGAAAACCGAAATGTTTCCTCAGAACTGAATGAGTCTGGCTGGCCCACAGAGGTTTATACCAAAATAAAGGGCACCAGGAGAATATCTATAATGTTATGCATGTGTAAAGACAACCCCTTCCTGCCTCTGGAAAGATTTCAAAAGTTCAGAATATTTTCAAGGGAAATCCCACCAACACCAACACTGGGAAACTAAATATAATTATGCATCGCAGTGATAAAATGAGAAGTTATTAATCAAAAAAAAAGACACTATCCAAGTAGGTTAATTGTATGGTCAGTGGAACGAAACCAAGAAAAGTGAGTGTTTTTTCAAATCTGGAAAGGACTGTCAACAGCAAATTCTAAACAATGGCTGAAAAGGAGAAAAGTTTTCTTGGCTTTAGATTTTCAACACTTTAGACAGGCTGAACTTCATGGAGCAAGCACTGTTCCCATGCTTGCAGTATGTTAACCATTTCCATCCAAAAAAATTTAGGAATGGCTAATTTCAGAGCAACAAATTTTAAATCAGCGTCAAAGATATGGTTACCTAAGACCAAGTCACGGAGCCAGACCCTAAAGGAGGTTATAGAAAATATAAACCCAAATATCAGTAAGGTCTTCAGCATAACTGAGAAAATTCATTCCTTAAATCTCACAGGCAGGGACTTAAAACCAGTACAGAAAGATAAATAAAACAAAATATCTGGAGGAATTCTGATGATCTGGAAAATATGAAATTACAGTACAATATAGAAGTCACCTAGAGATAAATATGTTTAATAATAAATCCTGTGAGACCAGAAAGATGGACCTTCTTCCATTTACCAAAAGTATTTGGGTTGTCTATCCTGACCTCCAAAGATAAATTCAAATATGTAATTTGCCTACTAATAATGATTATGTAGTCCAAAACTACTGAGTTTCTGGTTGTTATGGCTTGGTTTGGAAGAGACTTTAAAGATCATCTAGTTCCAACCTACCCACCAGGCAGGGATACCACCCACTAAACCAGGCTGCCCCTTCAATCTGGCCCTGAACACTCCCAGGAATGGAGCATCCACAATTTCTCTGAGCAACATGAGTTCATCTCCCAGTCTGTGCTCCTGTCTAGAATTGCAGACTTGCACTTCGACTTGTTGAACTTGAAGGATTTTGTGGGCCCATTTCTCAAGTTTGTCCAGGTCCCTCTGGTTTCCTTCAGTCCTGTTGTGTCAGCTGCACGGCTCAGCTTCACGTCATCTGCAAATTTGCTGAGGCTGCGCTTTACCCCACTGTCTTTGCTATTGAAGAAGCTATTAAAAAGTCCCAAGACAGAGCCTGAGTGCTTATCACTAGCCTCCACTTGGACATAGGGCTGTTGACCAAAACTCTCTGGCTGCCAGCCAGCTCCTTATTCACCAAAGTCCACCCTCCAAATTCTAATCAATTTGGAGACAAGGGTGTCATGAGAGACCATGTTGAAGGCTTTGCAAAAATCTAGATAGATGACATTGGTCAGTCTGCCCTTGTCAGCTGTGGCAGGCACAGAGGTGAGTCTCACAATCTGTAGTTCCCTGGGTTTTCCTTTCTACCCTTTTCAAAAATAGGAGTGATTCTCCCTTTCATCTCCAGCAGGCTGTCTGCTTGCTCCAACTTTTGTGGAAAATGAGCAAAAGCCTCCATCTGGCCTTTGCTCCCAAGTCCTTGCAATAGTGATAGTGCCACTGCAGTAAATGCCAGCTTGTGACAGCTGCCAGGAACCCCACTCGGCTCCAGGCAAGTCTGACTCTTGATCTCTGTGGGCTCCCTCTGCACCCCTTGCTGCTCCAAACTGCCTTGAACCAGGAGGAGCCTGAACCAAAGCCTCTGCATTAACATTCCGGAGGATGTGGTCACTCACTCTCTCTCCTTATCCAGTCTAAATGATTCAGCAACACCAATTTCTCTTTAAGGTTCTCTCTTCCATAAGGCACTGTGGAAAGCAGAAACCCACCAGAGTATTATTTGTAACCAGGGAAATTTGAACAATCTTGAATTTTTTCCAGGGTTTTCTGACTGGTATCTTCAAAGATAAGGAAATGTCATCCATGTGGAAATGTCTGGAAACCCAAACATAGCTGACTTTTGAAAAATATTAATTTTTAAAACTGATTAACCATGATTTTCTGTCAAAACTCATTTGGCTAATCCAGAAATGATATTTTGCTGGAAGAAATACTCAGCTCTCTCATTGATAATAAGTTAAAATATTAGGAAACAGAAAATAATATGTATGTTTGCTTCTCTGAAACGTTGTCTGAGCTTCAAAGAACTATAACAAATGTTTTTATATTTCCATATATATGATGACGTTTTAAATTAGTCCATAGCAGCTCATAACATCTTCAGTTGCTTTCTGTAAATTCTGTAGAATTAAAGTCAGTAATTTCATTACCTATTTCTCCATCTCAAGGAAGTTGTACCTTTACAACTTCAGATTTTTAAAGGATTCAAGTCTAGTCTGAAGATCACTGGTTTAGGAATATCTAGGCACATTAATTTAGAAGTTGGGTCTTTCTCAAAAATTGTATTTTTCATGATCTTTCACTGTCTTTAGAATGTCTTACCAAGTTACAGAATTATGCATGAGTCCGTTTTTATTACATCCCAGTAGATTCAGATTTTTTCAACCAATATACCTATGGTATTCTACATCATGTATGTGATATTTAATTATTTGTAAACATTCTGTGGGAACAATCAGAACCATCTAGTTGGTATGATTCTAATTTATCACACTCAGATAAGCATAGATTTTCACTCAATGTCATTCTGTTTTCTCCAAAATTACTGTGTTGAAGGGTTCTTAGAAGACTTGTCTGCTGTTTTTAGTGTTAATTCACGAGTGTGTTGCTCCCTCCAAATGTTCCTTCTTGCTTCTGCAGGACTGAAACTCAAGTGAAAATCTTTTTTAATCCCTATGTGAAATGACTGTTTTCTGTAGGAAAAATTGCTAAGGAGTATGATGATGAGTAATGAAATATGAATCTGTTTTTACTTTGGTCTAAAAAAAAAGGAAGTCTTACTAACAAGGAAAAAAGACTTTTAGGGCTGAGAATATAAACAAACAATCCAGAAATTTCAGTTGAATTGTGTGTATAGGGCACTCAAACAACAGTTCATATATTATTAGTCAGAATACATGCATACAAAGATTTCCAGGCACGATTCTGATAATAAACAAACACAATTTAGGTAGATCACGGAAGGTCCAGGGCTTACTTTAACACAGCATGCTAAAGTATGCTCAAGCATTAGACCAGACATCAAGACAGCTAATAAGAAGAATGGCCTTGGAACAACACTTTTCTTCATACCCACCTAGCCACCAGGTGCTTAGCCACCAAAATTCACAGGCCCCAGGACCTATGAAAATCCCATTTGCACCACCCTCCTGATATCACAATTTTCACCATCCTTGGCTTCTCAGCACACAAGCCCATTGCTACTTAAAGCACTGTGAGGACTAGTCAATACTACAAAATCCTTAATTTATCTCCCACCTTTTTTTTTAGGTGCTCCAAATTCTTATCTCTCTGTTAAATCTCAGAGTACACTTTACCCCAAGTAAAGTGCTGTGCTTTACTTGGCCCAAGGACCAGGAATCACCTCTAGAAGCGCACAAAGTTTAATAGCGTGCACAGGTCCTAACCTTCTCTAATATTCTTAGAGGGTTAGGTGAGCAGAGACGCCTATGCTGACAGTTAAATGAACCACATGCTATGACAAAGGTCCCCTTCATGGGGTTAACCTTCCCTACGTCAGAGTTTCCATTAGGAATAGTTCATGGAGTGTACTATCCCCTGGTCTGTGCAAGGCTGCATACTACAGCTGATGGTGGGACAATGACCCAACCTGAGGATTGGCTTTGTTTTATTTCTAAACATAGCACCACCATCTAGTACCTCTCTCACACCAAAGCCCCAACCAATATTGCCCTAAGAAATATCACAGCATTTCCAGCAGGAAGGATTTTATACTAAAGGCAAAATTCCCCGGGGAGATGGGGGAGAAACTAACCAAATGCCTCATAATTCAAACCTTCATGTATAAAACGGAAACACTTTAGTTATCCTGTTACCCACAGCTGCACTGTTTCTGTGTGCCACAGCTACAGACAGAACTTGGGATTTCTGAATGTAGCTTAGTAGCCAAGAGTACTTCAAGAATCTCTGTAGGGATTTGTACCCAAAAAGCAGTTGACAATTGCATTACCACTTGCCTGTTAGAAATCTGCCGTGGGGGAATCTGAAGGTTCAGGGTCCACATTGGACTAATGATACACACGGGAATAACCTAATGGCAGGATATGATAGGTTTGTAACAAGTTAATTTTATTCAAAGAAAGTGAAATGAAAATGAGACTCCTGTTTCACTACTATAAACCTGATATTATGGTGAAGCATGCAGCCAAATACATATAATTAGCTTTTTGGTTATTTCTCATCTGTTATCTTTAGAACAGAGAGATGAAATCAGTTTAGTAGGTTCTTCTGAAGCTTGTTTTTGCTGAGAGGTTGTATCATGGATGATCCCACCAGCATAAAAGCTCCATAGAAATCAGATTTAGAAGTCTCCAGGCAAGTTAAATGCAAAATAACTAAGAGCAGTTAATATTTAAGCAAAAGCTTAATGTTTAGAATTCAAGCAGTTCTAGCTGAAATATTAAAGTACTTCCAGCAAATTGCGTGATAAGTCATCAGTTAAAGAGTTAACTGCATTAAATTACTGCACACTGTTTTAAATACCCTTCTCTTCAATTTCTCTCACCTTACAATGAGAAAGGTGTTCCCTGGCTACAGTCAGAAATACCCAGTTTTACAGAATGTATATCTTTGGTGTTCACAGTTTCATCTCAGAGACAAATGTTTCCTGATGTGTAAATGTTATCCTGTGTAGTTGAGAAAAAATAAATCCATTTTCCTTTAAGGAAATAAAACATATATAAAGCTACAATGTAAATAAATTGAATTGCTGTTGCTGTGGGAACCATAACTTTGAATATCCTCACTATTGTACATTTAAATTTCTTACCATAATGTTGCATTAACTTTTTCTCTTTTTTTTTGCATTACATTTATATCTAATGTGATTCCATTTCCTACTCTTTACAGATGCAGATTAGCTACTGTAATGTTCCTGATGCAAAAACTGTTTTTGGTAAATCATATCAAAATGTTTCATGGAACTCACTGAGAAGTGTTGATATATGGAAATTGGTCTTTTAAAAAACTCTTCCTAAACTCCAAATTGCATATTTTGAACGGCACTCCCCCCTCTTCCTATCACCACTTCCCATATATCTGAAAAATTAAGGGGAATGGTACATTTGTGACATTTCAAAAGGAAAGTTCCTATTACTGCTGGTCTAATGCTTATTATCAATAAAGTGTACAACATGCTAGAGTAAACTAAACAAACACATGTTAGTAATAAAAGTTAACATCTTCCCAAATTTATCAGGTTTGCATTGATAAAGAATCTTTCCCAATGAACTGTAAAGATCCTGATATACAAAAACATTGCATAGCTTTAGAGTTTATTCATAAGGAAGTAATTTTCGATTATAATTCATGACCAGCAACCTATGAATCAACAGTTGACTGTAAACTTATTACGGTATTGACTGTATGCATTTAAAACATGTTGTATGGTATAACTTTCACTGGAAACTGTCTCTCCATTGTTACATAAACCCTTAGGAAATTTTCTCTTCTTTCTCTAGTAATTTCTTGTCATTTTGGCTTCTTCCAGTTCAGAACAAGATAATGACAAGTTAATCTCAGCTAAGAGTCAAATTTTTTAGGTACTACATGGAGTATATTTATAATGAATATAATTGTAGTTGTTTAGATTAAGGTACTTAGGGACAAATAGAGTAGGTTCCAGAGAGAGTATTACAAGAGGGACCATTAAAATCAGGCTAGAGCATAGATCAATAGTACTTAAGAGACTGGTTGCTTTCAGACAATTCATATGAGAGAGGTTAAATTATATCAATAAATTATATTATTTCAATGAACAGTACTGGTAACAAAAGTTGAGATCACTGAATCAGCTAGTGCTCAGTTTATACCAAAATATTTTTCCCTTAGAAAAATTCTCACAAAGTTATGCTGCAATGGAAAGGAGGCACAGCAGTAAAAAGCAGAGTGTTTTGTTCCTCATCGTTATTGAACAGGAATGGCTCTGCACTTCTCTTTTTGCAGTGCTGCAATTTGCTACTGACTTACTATGGAATCATCTGTGGGTTTCAGGTCTGCTTGTCCAAAAGCCATCCATGGCTTAACTAGTCGAATGACATGAAAAATTATATTAATGGAACCAAACCCAAACAAAAATCTTGTGGAAGAGAAGGCTCTACTTGAAACTGTTTATAAAGAGATGTGAGTGAGCAAACACATGTATCTGTATATCCATGTGTGTATACATATATTTGTACAAGCACAGGTCTGCAGTTCTACACTGAGTACCCACAGACAGGCAAAACAACACACATTTAATTGAAGGCATCATTAAGGAAAGTATGTGAAGAGAAGAAATGAGTATATTACACACTTCTGTAATTTGAAATTGATCACAAGTCATTCTTAGACAATCCATTTATTACAGTGTCTTGCTAGCTCTGACTTATATTTATAATCTATCAAGCACTTAATCAAAATGTTACACAGCTTTGACAGAGAACTTTCCTATACTCTACAGGATATGACTGTAAAATGTCTTCCTTTCTTTGACTGCATGATTGAAAAATCAAGCTTTGAAATTTTATTTTAATAACATTGTTAAAGGTCTGTGTATTTCATTTCATTGTCAAAGTCTAATAGAATAATAAACCTTGATATTTCATCAGCCTTAAGTGTTTTCTTTTTTCTCTCTCTCTCTTTTTCCCCCACATAATGGTTTTAGGATTTTAGTTACTTAGTAGATTTAAATTCTCCTGGCATCTTTGTTATTGATTCAGGTATCCTTAACCTCTCTGAACATGTTGAGACATCCTTTCATACTTGTATAAGGCGGAGATTTTCACTAAAGCTCCGTGAAATTTATACAGATTCTCCAAAAAACCCTCAGAATTTGATCAGTTTCTGGAATTTCTTTAACCTCTTCTTCTTTGACTTTTTCTATATTTTGGCCAATATTAATAAAAGAATGAGTGTCATAGATAAGGATAAATAATAAATGTTACAGTAATTTTTCTCTGAAAGTGATCACCAACTACAAGTAATTCAGAAGTAAAAAAATGAAAACAAACCACCTTTTAATCTAATATTTATTATCTTTTTAAATCTCCAACTAAAATATTCATGCGAGTTTTGTTTTGTATATGTAATTGATAATAGTGATCACTAAAAGGAAAAATAACAGTTTTTTGTTGAGAACTTAAAATATTTGAAAATTGGTTTAATTTCTGTCATGGTCCAGCTGTGACTAAATACAAAACNAAAGGGGAGTAATAGAGAACTATCTTCTAGCATGTGCGCATAGGTACTTTGATACCCATTTGAAACTGAAACCAAGGTGAAGGATGGGAAATGCAAGTGAGAACAGATATATTTTAGCCTTTTGGCGCAGAACAGATCTTTAAAGAGTGCACTTCCACTTCAGAGAAGGCTTCCAAATCAGAGCCTGCTTCCTCTATGAACTGGAGGGGCAGGAGGTTCAAAAGGACTTCAGCACAATCTTTGGCTGTAAATATTGTGTAATTGCATCAACTCTGCTTTAACCTTTTAGTTCTCACCAGTTCCTGATTTGTCTGCTTTTTTGTGTCCTTTCATATGGCAAGGTGAAATATCTGTTCCCCATTTGTACCCTGCAGGCTGACCTCTGATCTAGACTGCTCACTCGGAATTCAGTTCCGAATGACTAGTGTTCTGTCAGACAAAATCTACATAATCTGCTGTCAAAGACTGTCAAACAAATGGTTGACTTCATACACCCCATTTCAGTAAAATGATCAAAACAACAGTAAGAAAAAAAAACCCTTCCTTGGGCTCAAAAATATGATACAAAAATTGAGAAAATAGCCTGAAAATGAAAGAAACCTTTGTAAAGGTAAAAATTAAATTATTCTTGTTAAGATGTAAATAGCTGCAAAGTGCTGAATGCATACTCTTAATTTTACTTCAATTGTGGGAAGAAATTCTCCTATTTCAGAATTGAATTCTGTAAATTTATTTATATTATACATATATAGAAAATGCTTTCAGATCCAGACTATAGTGCAATTAAATTTGTGAACACCTACTAAAAAGCAGGCAATTATACGTGATCCAACAATTGCATGGGAATAATTATTTAAAGTCCAAAGGTCTTTGTTTAGAAATGTCATCAAACCGGTTGATTGGATATAAGCCACCATTAAAAATAAGTTTACATATTAGTTTTTCTCAGGGAAAAAAAGAGCAGTTAATACATCCATTTTAAATGTAATTGTATTTTCAGTTTTACAGGTATTTTATAGCATAACTTTTATAATTTTCTTTTCTTCTTGTAATTAAGTTCCTTGGAATGTTAAATGAAGAAGCTGTAGCCATGCTCCATTTAATCTGTGTCCGCTAGAAATTACATATTTTGCTTTCTAAGAGCTTTACATTCTTTTTCATACGTGAGGTTGTTTTCTTTTTACTGGCTTTATATGAATAACGATTTCACTTTATTCTGTCTCTGTGGTTTTGGAGTTTTTTAAATTATTAAACCTTCAGAGATACTTTATGCTCGCCCTGAGAAGCAGCAATTCACTCTGCTAAAGGTAATGTGCTATTTTGTCTCATTATAATAAACATCAATGTTTTTACAACTGCAACAGTTCTCCACCAGTATTAGCATATTTTGGCTGAGGTATTGTTTTACTGTGACCTGTATAATAAGTGTCACATTAGCAACACAACAAATCAAACGTTTGTTAATTTCCCTCGCTTTCCCACACAGCTGCTGGTGTTATCGTGTCACCAGATTTTAATTAATATGATAAGTAACACTTGCAAGACAACAGGCTGATTTTTTCCCCCGTGTGTATGTGTGTCTCTGTGTGCACACGTGTAGACCAGAAAAGCGGCAAATAAGAGACTTTTTGCAGCAATTGCCTCGTTCACATTTAAAGCAACTCGGTATTAAAAGATAATTCTCTTCCACCTTGCCCTGTGAATCCAGAGGATGAGTCTGAAAATATATTATAAATGTACTTGATTTGCCCATTCTACTGTTTAGGTTTTTTTGTATTTTTAAGCTTTCATTGCCTGAGATATACATTGCAGTCTATTTGAATCTGTCTCATTTCTTTTGCCCCTATATAAGTAATAACAAATATGTGTCGGAGTTACAAAAACCCCAGCAAGTGGGGGTTTTTAAGGCATTGCATCCTTCTAACTGAATTGCTCTAGTACAAGTCAAAAGTGCCATCTATTTGTAACAGCCAGAAATGCACCGGAGGCCACTGCTGGATGGTTGTGTGGGATAACCACATTCCTCCCCTGCATGCTGCCTCCCAGCCCACCCCAGAGTCACCAAAAAAACCGAAGAAGAGCCAGAAAATATTTTGAGGGAATCGGCATGAGAGGTTAAAACCCCGTTTTTGTTTGTAATGTGTTAATCACACTACAATCAGCATCTAGAAAGAAATTCCCCACTTCTGCAGTAAGTACTAACTGTTTTTTTTTAGTCTGCCCTTGGAAGAATAGAAAAGAACTGACTTCAAATTAAACTAGGGAGTTTGCCACATTGCATGGAAGACAAAGATTTGAATGGCAATTCATTACAACACATTTTTAAACATAAATAGCAGCATTAGAAATAGGTGTATATATATAAACCCATAATTTTGTTGTATTATTGTGTAATTTATGCAATGAAAAAATGCATTATTGTTAAAGATATGGTACAAATGAAACTGCAAGTAGCAAGTTAACCTTTCTAGTACAATTTTCATTAGACATAGTGAAATGTCCTGAAGATTTCGCTTCGAACACTGCCAAGACCTCCCAGTAAGTGGAAGGATTCTTTTCAACATATATGAAAAAGAGGGCCACTCCTTGAAGAAGTTTTGACGTCAATTGTGTTCTCTATTTTAAGGGCAATATCGAGCTTCCTACAACCTTCAAGTGGGAAGGTTGAAGAATATAACATATATCAAAATGAAAGGAGAAAACCCTGAGCAGCAGGGATCTGAAAGCAGAAAAGTGAGATGGGAATGGGTCTTGCAGAGAAAATTCCCCTGCTGATATCAAAGGAAATAAAAGTGCACACACAAAAATAAAAGACACAGAGCTGCCTTTTATAAGGTCCTGTTATAAACTACTGCTGATATTAGGCTGCTGAATTTTAATTCCCTCCTCCACTAAAATGCCTTTTTTCTTTTAACCTACTACTCATTATAGCTTGCAAACCGACAAACTCCCCAGAAGGAGACTGCTGGGAGAAAAAAAATGCCCTTATAAACTCCCAGAATCTCCGCACCATGCAGATCCCAAGTTAAATCACTTGTGTGCCAGAGAAAAGGAATGGCACTTGGACATTTTATTAGAGAAGAAACAAATGCTATTAAGCATTTCAGAAAATATTTAATAGGCAAAGGGAATGCATTGACTGTGAATTAAATACTGGTAGATATTCTGACCTTAAACTAGTACTAAGGAAAAGGCACATCAAAGCTGTACCATTCCCAAAGGAACACTGAAATATATATTCAACCGAGCTTGGCAGGTTTAGTCTGTTGCAAATGAAGTTAATGTGATATTCCCATTGATATCAGGAATAAGATTGAAGTAGAGTGCACAAATAGCAGCACATCTCCCAGAGCAATGCATTTTGCTAGATGTCTGGACAACACCTCGGTTAAAGAGTGTTGTCTGTAAGACAAATGTAACACCAGAGGATAAATGGATATGTAATAATAATGGCCATGTCTCATGTGTTTCAGTAGAATCAATAAGGCTTTTTATTCTGTGCTTAAAGAGCTGTGAAAAGGCTGTCCCAACATGGTCCTGGATACTGACACCTAATCCCCCTGAAGAAGAGATCAGTAAATTGATGTTTCTGTGCATATAAACTAAAACACGCAAGAATACGCACATGTAAAAAAAAAAACAAAAAACCAACCAAACAAAAACTACCTACATGTTTGATACTACTGCATCTAAAATCAAACACGTTTGAGATTCTAACTGGGGGAAATTGTTTAACATCTTGCAAAGAAATTAAAAGGAAGGAATAGTGATCAATTTCATTGGCTAAGCAGACAAGAGTTACCTCTGTGACTAAATGAACTGACTAAAATACGTCTTTTCAAACTTTGCAACTCTCTGAGCCATACCAGTAACCTACTGAAAGTCAAGTGCCAACAAAATTTCCACAGCTATTTACGTAAATCTAAATGAAAATCATACATCCATACAGACATAATACTCTCACTGTTTGCATTTTTATGCCCTTTGACTGATGAACAGCAATTGCTTCTCTTTTGAGTTCTTAAGCAATTAAAACACCCCTGACAAGAACAAGCCCAGAGTGGTCTAATAGCTGCCCTATCCTTGGACTTCTGGAGATAGAGAACATTTGGGGTAGATGCAGTCCAATTCCAATGAGGGTGCCAGCATGTCCCACAGCCCCGGTCGTGTTACATGTCCAAGAAACATGTCTTGGCCCCCAGTGAAGATGGGGAGAGCTAAATCTGCACTTGGAAACCCTTTGACCACATTGAGAAGGAGACCACATTGAGAAGGAAAAGACTGCAGAACATCCCACAGAGCTGGAGGGTGCCTCCTGCCAGAAGCCGTATTCCTCCTCCTTCAATACTTCAAAATATTCTTCACTAACCTGGAAATTTACAAACTGCTCTCAGACAAGTTAATAATGAGGAAGTCTTTTCTGCCCCACATTACAGCAAAATAAATATTGATTATTCTTAAATTTTGAAGGAAAAAAGCTCAGCTGGAGGAAAAAGCTCAGAAAACTTGTTAAAGGACTTAGGCACAAAACCCTTCCAAGCATGCCAGTCTTAGGCACAACTGTGCAACTAGTTAGATATAGAGCAGGTGACAGCATCTCAGCTTGACACAAAAGTTAACAACTATCAGAGACAGGGAAATAGTTCAATCAGCTTGCTAAAGCCTTGCTTCCCTAAAACACTGCACCAGGTTCTTGAAAACAGAGATCACAAGGGTAACTCTTTAAACACTGTGGCATCCAAAAGCTACCGCAAAACAAAAGCTTCCAGGCAGTAAGTCATCAGTTTTCCAAACTTGGGTGTAACTACTGCAGTGCAACAGAGCTAAAACTGCCCAGGATGTTCCACACATGGATACTAGTAAGGACACTCCCACTCCGTGGAAAACTTCCACATTTGTGTTTGTGTCTAAGTTGAAGTGTTTAAGCTTTTCAGATTTTTATGTGCAGATTTGCCATTCATCTGATAAATGTCTACAAAGAGAGACTTCTATGGTCTGTGTGAGCTCAGTTTTGCTCAAATACAAACTCCCATTGAGGAAAAAATGTCAGCTTTAAAATTTTGTTTCCTGAAAATGTTAATTCATAGCCTCCCTCTAATTCATACATTTGCGTCAGTTGTCAGCACTGAGCTGGTAAAAATCTCTGCAATATTATCAAGCAGATCTTGATTCTCTCTGAGCTTTGCAGTCAAGCCAGCCTTTCAAGGGGCATTTCTAACTGCTCAACAGAAGAAATGACCAGTTGATATACTGAATCAGTGATCGCCCCCCTCCCCTGTATAGTTAGTTCTAAGTAGAAAAAGTAGAAGCTAATATTGAGTAATGTGGACAAGTTTTGTTTGGTCAATTATGGTGGTTTTGAATTTATTGCAAAATTTTAGGAAATAATTTTAAATCAGGTGGTTTTTTAATTGAAAAAATATACACTATTGAACCTAGTGTGTTTCTCTGTAAGGAGGTGAGTAGTCTAGTCTGAACACTGCATTATGGACATTCGAGAGGTCTGAGAAGTCATGTGAGACAGTAAATGATGCAGTAAAATTGTGTTCTTGTGCTTTTTTTGTTAAATTCCTACAAAATTGTACTTGTAACAATCGCTTCGTCATGAATAGGGCTCTTTGTCATTTGTTAGCTGACCCATCTCTGCTGTTGCAAAAATCAAAAGAGAATTGATTTTGATGAACCGACATGCAGCTTTAGGGTAACACAACCACTAGATGAACAAAAAGCCAGCTTCACCACCAGTAGGCAAATCAATACAGTACCTGTGTCAGGTATATGTCATTACAACAAAAGAAGTAGGGAAAAAAAAATCCAAAACTACACTCCTCTTAAAATCTGAGACCTTCATGTGCTCTTGTCTTTATCTGGGGTTTTGCTGGTCTTCTGATTGAGGAATTTTTATGTGTTAAAAGAGGAGGACCCTACCTACAGCAATGCACATATATTCATATATATGTCTGGTCAAGAAATCTTGAAGGCATAGACCACACCTTTAACCCTGAATGTTTCACTCTCCTATAAACAACACACATGAATAAGCAGAGAATATAATTTCTCTCTTTAGACTGATAATAATAATAAAAATAAAATTATCATTCATTACACAAACCATTCAAGTCAGTGAAGGAGAGGAAGTGGGAAAAAATAAAAGACCAATACATCATATGTGATTCCTATTTATTCTTCTAATTTTAGTGATTGCATTTAGACTGGACATCTCATTAATTCTAACATCCCTGCATCTTTTGTTTCTGCAAATAAAAAGTTCATGAAGCCATGAGGCTTGCCCCTAACTCATCTGTCAGGTTTGCCTCTCATTTGAAATAGAAGTGGCAACCTTAACTGTCAAGACTAGGTAGAGTGGTTGATTGTATTATAAACATAAGTTATGATGTACTGATACATGTCACATTGTAGAGCATAACTTTTTATTGTATCACAATGATATCCATATTCTGTATCAGATGCACATAGTTTTAAACATTTCTAGGAAAACGTCCTTGGTGCTGGCATAAAGAACAAAATATGCTCCTAGAAGTATTTGTAAAGTATAAACAGATAATTAGATGTGCCAAAAATAAAGCATATTTTCATTATGGCTTTGAGGGAGAGGTCTCTTAGACATGTTACTGTCAAAGGGGAGTCATTCCTACAGTCTTTATTCACCTGAAATATCTTCACTCACATTAAAGGAATCAGTTGAAGAAAGGCTTTTGGATTGGGCTGGGAAGACTCACTATTGCCCATTCATTTATCTGCTATGCTGCCTTTCAGGAAAAAAATCCAAACTTACCATAGTTCCCACCACTTTTGTGCTATTTGTGCATCTTAAATAATATTAAGGGATACCCAAGAATATGCATATCTAGGGGCCTGGGGTTGTTTATCCTGGAGAAAAGGCTGAGGAGACCTTATCAATCCTCGACAACCACCTGAAAGAAGTTTCTAGCCAGCTGGGGCTTAGCCTCTTCTTATGACAGGATGAGAGGACACAGTCTTAAGTAGCACCGGAGGAGGTGCAGACTGGATGTCAGGAAGAATTTCTTCACAGAAAGGTATGTTAAACTTTGGAAAGGGCTGCCCAGGGAGGTGGTGGAGTCACCATCCCTCTGCCCAGGGAGGTGGTGGAGTCACCATCCCTGGCAGTGCTCAAGGGACATAGCACTTAGTGCCATGGTTTAGTTGACAAGGTAATGATCAAAGGTTGGACTCAACAATCTCGGAGGTCTTTTTCATCCTAAATGATTCTGTGATATGTGCAAATAAAAACTTTACTTAATAAAATTATGTGGCAAGAAAATTCTTCCCATGTTTCATTAATAGGATATTCCTAATTTTTATTTCACAAATCCAAAAATAGACATATTCATAATGATCCAATTTACTTTTTTAACTCTTCTATGAATCAATTGCCTATTTGTTCTTAGATGTGTTCATTTATGTCTTGTGAATGTTAATGATATACATGTATTACTATGCTGTCATGTGAAAAACCTTGATATATCGGTGTCTAAAAACTTGATAGCATGCATGAGAATGAGTAGCAGTTAATTTTATTCATAAATTGTAAGAAAGGCTCTCAAACATATCACAAAAGCTCTAACACTTACACATTATTTCTGGTTTATTATTTAACGGGGGGGGAGCTTGTTAAAGGTCTCTTCAGTTATATAGATCTGTTCTTACTCCTTGGGAATGCTTCACGTATTTTCATATGTAAACTAACATCACCTAATGTAAATCATATCTAACTGTGTATTTATCTGAAAGAACAGAATTACCCTGAAGCATTTGTTTTATACTCTCAGAACAATATGAAATGCCTTTAAAGAATTACCTTGTTATGGAATATTTGCCAAAGAGACTGGACCTCAATTCCTTTTCTTTTCATACCCAGCACTGAATTTCTTTTATGCTTCTATTAAAAATACTCTTGGGTAAATTTGACACAAAAAGCTGTGATTAAGTAATAATATAATGGTGACAGAAACAGAGAAATCAACAGTTAAAGCTCCCATTAGTGTATGCACCTGCTTCACAAAAGTATGGTACTTCATATATCAATGAAATATGTGTGACAAAGCAGAATATGTTTTACTTGAATTTTTTAACCTATGGTTGTTTGAGATAGTTACACATCTCCCTGCTGAAATCAGCTGAAAACTGACACAATTTTGCTTTGAACAAATCTGCTCGTAAAAAAATTAAATGTCTGTGATGGTTTCTGTGAGCCCTAAATGCTAGAGTACTTTAGTTATGGTGGAACCTCACACAAAGACACATTTAACATTTATTGGTGTTTTACAGGGAGACTCCATATCAAATTTTTCTGATCTTGCCATTTGTTGAGCAGCTAGAATTACCAATAAATAAATGAACCAGATTATTAATTGCAGCTGCAGGAAACGTCCCAGCAGATGTCAAGCTGGATGATGAATGGTACCTAAGAAATGGCAGACTTCAGTTCCGCCTTGGAGCAAAGCTGGATAGAGATACTTCAACTTTATTTTCTGTCAGAAATGTCACAAGGAAGGAAGCAGTGTTCCAGTGCACTCTCACACAACTCTGGAAGATAGGGGCTGACGAAGCATTAAAAGAGTGATAAATAATACTAATGTAAAGAACATGAGGAG
This sequence comes from Bombycilla garrulus, assembly GCA_013400315.1. Classification (NCBI taxonomy): domain Eukaryota; kingdom Metazoa; phylum Chordata; class Aves; order Passeriformes; family Bombycillidae; genus Bombycilla; species Bombycilla garrulus. The sequence continues at coordinate 349,229 of VXBU01006348.1, forward strand.
TAGTTTCACTGCCTCCCAAAATGCTAAAATCAAAGCAAAACAAAAAGCTGCCCCAGACCTTAGACCAGATGAAATACATGAATGATATATCTCAGGGGATTCGATTCTAAAAAGGGACAAAAGAGTTGTTGAAAGGATTAGTCAACTAAATATAATGTATTTTTGTTCAGTGATAAACATTTATAAACTTACCTAAAGAAACTTCCATTAAAACCATTACTGGATGCCATGAGTTTTGAAAGAAAAGTTTTGTTATAGACAGAATATGTGGCTGTAACAAACTTGGATGCCAGCTGCTGTTCTGTTGTGCATCACTACATTAAAGGAGCCTCCCATTTCTAAATAAAAAAAGCAAAAAAACCCAAAGGTGCCAATGTCAGGGAGAAACCCCTATTCTAAAAGTAATAATTGTAAAATTGCCATTTAACGCTTTCATGACTCCTGATGAAACTGTTAATACCTGGAATTGCTCCTTAAGAGCATTTGATGTTTCCTTTAGCATCAAAACCTTTACCCAGTTCTAGTTTAGATGCACTTTTGTTATATTGTTGAGAGAACACGTATTGTTCTCTACCCCTGTGAACTGCACCCTGTCTTAAAAAGGAAACTATTTACTCAGAGAGGTCTTGGGTTCACTTGCATGGCCTATCCTGCTCTAAAGCTGGAGAGGGACGCTTTACAAGGGCATGTAGTGATAAGACAAGGGGGCATGACTTGAAACTGAAAGGGAGTAGGTTCAGTTTAGATATGTGAAGGTGATGAGACACTGGAACAGGTTCCCTAGACAAGCTGTGGATGCCCCATCTCTGGAGGTGTTCAAGGCCAGGCTGGATGGGGTTTGAGCAATCTGGTTGTGCAGAAGGCGTCCCTGCCCACAGCAGATGGGTTAGAACCAGATGATCTTTAAGATCCCTTCCAACCTAAACCATTCTATGGTTCTGTGAAGAACATGAGCAATGGAAAACCTTTCAATGCTCTTAGATTATAGTGTTCATCCTGGAGGTCAGCTGTAATGTTGACAATTGACACCCACTTATCCAGATTTCAAACAGAAGAGCACAACTCCGCTGCCTTTCTGGATATCAGATATCAGGCTGTAAACATATTGGACAACGAAGATGGTAGAAAGGGCTGGTCCTAGAGGTTGGAGCCAGCTTGTTGTATGGGTCTGCTGAAACCCTCTATTCATGCTCAGATTGCCTTGCATTTGACAGACTGGCAGCCCTAGATTAAAAATTGGAGAAGATAAGCTCAATATTGCTCTGCAGCTCTGGGATGAGCAGAGTCTAGATCCAGAAGGAACTTATTCCCATCTTCCAAGACAAAGCTGCAGAGGAAAAATTAAATTTTATTGTAATCAGTAGGCACTAGAGGAAAATCAATTACAAGATAAAAAGACCAGGTAAAACAGTTATTTAACTGGTCTGGATGCAGCCAAGCTATCTACCTGAATGGAGACCCACACTCATCAGTTTGGAATAGTTCTGAGTCAAACAAGGGAGGCTAAATTTCCTATTTGCTCGGTCAAAAGTCCTTTCTCAGGGAATTGGGGCTGTTGTAATTTGATTCCATTTTGAATTGCCTAGGAGATCAGACCACACTCAAGTCTGAAACTGCCTTTTAAATAAATGAAAAGGAAGTGAGGGTATTTGCATGCCAAGGTACAAAAGTACCGTATTTAAGTCAACTTTTCATATTGCAAGCCATATAGCAGAAATCAAGTTTTTATTCAAAAGCAGAAAAAAGAGTTTATTAAAGACAATATAACCAGGGTAACTGAAGTTTTGGCTTAAATATTGCTTAAGATTTCTACAAAAATTATTCAATAAGTTCTAAATTGAGATACTCTGAATACAGTAGTCTTGATATAATACTTCTGAAAAATTCTCAAAAATCACAACTTTGCTGCCAATGACTAGATATAATTGAACACAATTTATGCCCTCACATCATAGCATGTTCATTTTGAACATAAGGTGTTTGTCTTTGCAGTGTAGAATAACTAAATACTGGGCTGCACAAGCAAGAGGACAACCCACAGGTCAAGGGAGCTGGTCTGTCCCTTCTACTCAGTGCAGATGAGACCACATCTGTATAGAAGAATGACTTTGACATAACTGGAGCAATTCCAGCACAGAGACACACAGATGGCCAGTTGGCTGGAGAACTTGATGTACAAGGGGACACTAAAGGAGCCAGCTTGCTTGACTTTAAGATGACAAAGGTAAGGGCTTTATTGCTACCTACAACTCCCTAGTGGGAGCTTTTGGAGCAGAGGGAGCCAGAATGCACAGTGGTAAAATCCAGAGGGAATACAAGCTGAAATGTGAGACTTTCTGATTTCCTGTGAACTAGGAATTTTTTTTTATTTTTTTTTTTACTATTTAGCAGTTAAAAGTACAAAAGTAAGGGGCCAGAGTGCAAGGCTGTGCTTTTGCCCCCAGCTTACGTGTCTGCCAAAGAGGTAGGCTGATAAAACAGACACCAAAGCCATAAGCTCATCCCCAAGAAAACATGATGTTGACGTTGGTAGACAACACAGTAACCATCAAGTACTTTTAATAACAGAACACACTTTAATAACAGACCACAGATCTACAGAAACACATAAAATTTAACTGGTTTATTTATTTGTTTATTTGTTTTCTTAATTCCTAGAACACATATTCAAAAGAGACAGAGCATTCTCTTAGCTAACAGGGCAGTATAGTATGAAAACCTGTGCCCAGAGAGATTTCTTGCAATTCTGCCTGTTGTCAGGAGAGAAGAAAGGCCACGAAACCTAAGATGGGAAGGTTATATGTGTTTTTTCAAGTAACAAGGTGAAACGTAAATTAAAAAAGGGAAAGGAAAATGAAGAAAGAGACATAAGCAGGAAGATGATTAGAGTATAAAAAAAAAGCCATGGGAAGAGGAGGTGGGGAGGTGAATATTTCTGGCTTTGCAGGTGAACTCTGTGTCCAAGAGCAAGTTCTAAGAGCTGGAAGGAACACAAAATGCTGCACACTGTTGCAGTATTGGGTTGCTTGTGCTATGAAAGGAAGATGCTGCTGCCTCCAGGAACAAAGCAACAATCGCTGCACTCTGCTGCACTCTAGCATACCTTTCTTGCCATCGGCGTCCTGTGGTTCCCTTTCAAATCACCAGCATAGTCCTGAGAGCTACAGAGGGTCATGACTTCTTCAGAATATAACAGCAAATATTTTAAGACCATCTCCAAATATTGCAAAAATATTTTGCCCTCATATAATTGTGCTATACACATTTTTCTACTTAGCAAGTGCACACTGGATTTTTTGTCCCTTTCTCACCATAGTCACCCAGATACTAAATTTTTCTCCCTGCTGAGTGGAACAATGAGAATTTTTGTTATCATTATTTCAAATGTTTTTCACAAGCTTGATTCAAAAAAGGATAATTCTCTACTATATTTTCGGTCTGATTATCAGATGATGACAGACAATAGATTGATAAGAGTCATTCAAGAAGATGCAAGCTCTTGTATATAACAGCCACTGCAATTATCAGACACTACTAAACTATTATTGATCCTGTTCACATTGGGTGATAACTGAGCATTTTCCACTTATTTAAAGTGCTGTTAGCCAGAAACTCCCATCAATAAAAAGCAGTAGACAAATTTCTTCAAACCCAGTTCAATAAACAATAACACATATAGAAGGTCTATAGTTCCTTAATGTCAGTGAAACAACTAACTGTGAGGCATAAATATACCAGCCAGTTGCTGCTAAATGGTTGATTACAATAAAGCAGGAACCTCCACAAGGTCATTTAATATGTAACCCAAGTATCACTGGCAGAACAACTGCAACTATCCGGGAAAAAAGAAGGGATCTTGCCTCACATAGTTTCACTAATATCAAGAAGAGAAAAACCCTATCTGGATCAAAAAAAGAAGTGGACTTCTCCCTATAACATCATGGGGCAGATCTCATTGTCTTAATCGCAGAAGCAAGGTTTCTCATATATAATTGCATTATTTTCAAAGGTATGTAAAGCTGTGTTTAATATTAGACTGGTGCATTTTGATAGAACTATAATCATAGGAAAAGTGGTCCTTATCAGTGAAATTCATATTACTTTCATTTTGTTCTCTTTAATACTGGGGACATACAGGACATGATCTGATATTGAGTGTATTATATTTCTCAAGCAAGGCCAGAAGCAACATAGCAGTGGACTACATGTAAAACTGGCTATTAAGGATATTAACTAGTAATTGCTTAGAGTAATCTCTCTAAATAATCACTAATTAAAAAAAATAAATAAAATGGCTGACCATTGTGATTTAAACTCAGATTAAAATTGATCAAAAAAGTCAATTGGAATAGTTTTAATTATTTATGGTGCTGTATTTTCCTTCAACAGAAATGTTTTATATTTTACCATGGACAAAATAGATAATTTGTAGCTACAATGGCACCTCTTTTATCAGTTGAACAACTAATTCAGGTCAAAAATATCCTTTCTTATTGGAATAAACTGTTAACAAGCCAGTTCTCTTTGAATCCTCTGCCATCAAAAAGGCAAGACTCATCAGCAATATGTATAGAGTCTGAATGAGCAGATTTGGTGAAAGACCCAGCTGCCTTCTTGGCAACTTTTAGAGATAATTTTTTGCAACTTATGCCCAAGGGCAGGGACATAGTGTACAGATTACGAGTTTGCCAGACCATAGCTGATGATTCATGCAAGCATGAGATTCAGCTTGGCCTTGGTGAGGCTCAGCAACATGGGAATTAATCTTGAAAGAACAACTGCAAGTCTTCAAGCATCCAGCTCTTGCTCCTCCTGATCCATGCAAAGGCAAGGCAGAGGCAGCAGGAGGAGGAGGAGAACAGACACAAGTTAACAATACATTTTAGAATAGCTTGAATGCTGGCTTGAAAACCACTGCAATAAAATCACAGTTTGTTACCAAAGAAGACTATTTATCTTGGTGTAATTTTAACGAATATAGCTATGGCATCAGCTAATGTTCGTTGTAGTACTACAAGCTGCACATGGCAAAGAACCAAGGAACAGAATTATGAGCCTAAAAAGACTGAAGGTGCTTACAATGAAATCTAAGCATATCAAATTAATTTGGACAGTGTGTATTTCTGCCCCTGTAAATTTGATGGGGGGGAAGTAAAATACTTTCATTGCACTATTCACTTAACAGCTGGACACTGACTCATTATTATATAAAACTGAAAACTGCTTTACAGACATTTACAAATGCTGATATTTCCTTTTTACATTAAGAAAGCTAAAAGGCCAATTTCCAAAGTTATTTTCTCAAGATTAAAATGCTCAGACTGGCTTGGGGAGGGTTCCATTGTTTTGAACTCAGTGATAACACACACAGTGATAATATCAGACCAAACCATGCAGCACTAAGATAGATTCTAGGACTTCAAATCTGTATAGTTCATCAACCCAGCCTACAACAAGCATCTAAATAGCATAAACCAGATTAAAAAAAAAAGTATAATAATATAAACTCTAGGATCTATCTCGACTACACTCTTTTTGGGTTTCAAGCCTTGAAAATCCAGTTGAGTCTGTTTTTCTAATTCCTCGACCAAACATGATTAGTTTTCTTTTTTTCTCATAATAAATACTATTTCTTGTTCTGTGTCCATCTTTCTGTCTTAATTTAATACAGGCTGAGACTCTCCAATGTTTACTTTCTTTTCTGAAGCTAGACCTTTAGGTACAACACTAGATGGCATGGGACTGTCATTGTGCTCCTGAGGGCAGCAGTTCCAGAGATAGTTGCCCCACAGCCCTCACCGCAGGAAAACCTGCCCCACTTCAGGGTGCTAGGGATGTCCACCATTGTAAAAGTAAACTAAAGGTCCCACCCAACTGCTTTTTGATGCCACTTGGAAAGAAAAGAGATATAGCTACAGTTATTTCATCAATGCCTTGGACCTAGATAATTTTTAATGTCCCTTCCAACACAAAACATTATAGGATTTTGTAAGCATTACAAAACATTTAATAACACAAGCTGAAATTGTACTAATGAACTCTGTTTTATTTTATCTCTATTTTAATACTCTGTTAAAACTCTATTCTATTTAACTCTATTTTAATTTTATTAATTAAAAGAAAATATTTAGTCCCCTTTTGTTTGTGGGGCTTTTTTTTTTTCTTCCCCTTTCCCCCTGATCTTCATTTTTCTTCATAATAATATTTTTGAGAATAAGAAGAAGGGAATAATAATAAAAAAAGACAGGAAATACCAAATTAATTATAAGGATGAGAAGGACTTTCCTTGAGCATTGCAATGTGTTAATCTGGCGCAGTTAGGTCTCCTTGCACTTAATGAGAAACAGAACAGTAGATGAAAAGAAATGTTTCAAACATTGACCCAATTCACCCACTTCAGTTTATCTTCCAAATCCTTTTAGAGGCACGCATTGCTTGAGGCTCACTTAGTCTCTGTGGTGTACACTGAATAAAACTTCATGAGGGGATCTCAGAATGGCAGCAACCATAAGATCCTGGAGGGTTTCAGGACTTCACTGGCTGAAGTTCACTGCAGACACAGCGCGCACCTCTCACTGCTGGACTGCACGAATAAAGAAGTGACAGAATCCTAGCAAAAGCATCTCATTAAAGTAAAGGGCACAACCAAACAAAATTAGGCTTATAAACAGAACTGTGATACCCTTAACTTTAAACACAAGCACAGTTTCTGATCATCTAGCAGCAGGGCACAGAAATGCAAGAGGAACTAGCGAGTGAACAAAGAGAGACTTGACATTCGCTTCCTCTTAACACAGACGCAGAAGGCGAGAAGCTGCAGTTCAGTATCACACAATTATGTGGCTCATTCATTAGTACCACATCATTGACTACACCATGAAAGAAATGACAAATTAGCAATTTCACAGGACTAGCATAATACTATCATTTGTATCACAAAGTCAGCAAAATCTAACCTCCAATAATTCAGCTCACCATTCTAACCCAGGGCAGGCCATCAATACGGTTTTATGTGGCTTGTACTAATCACTAAAGTCAGATAATATGCAAGGTTAATGGTTGCAGACAGTCTGGGGAAATATCCAAGATCTGATAAGGAAACCCCACATTATTGCTGTTCTATGTGTGTATATCCCAATCAAGAATAGGCAAAGGAAGGAAATCAATGTCTAAGGCAGTTATAATACATCTCTTGGTGTAACATATAAATTGGCCCTTCATTGCCCATTCACATTTCAGTTAATAAATAGCTCAGACATAGGACACATGGATAGTGAAAAAGTGTAACCATTGTCTGTTTGTCTCCCGTACTTTAGATTTATGCTGTCTTAGTACAACAGACTCTATCCAGTGCTTTTCAATTACTTCACTAGTCCTTTAAAGAAAATAAGAAGTGATGCTTAATCCTGATCGGTACTTTGTTATATAGTCCACCACCTGAAAGGAACTTGATGCATTTTTCCTCATTTAAACAAACAGATAATCAACCAGGATATTCTCATTCTAATCATACACCGCTGCTTACAGTCACAAATATATGTTTCATCTCCATCTCCAATAATGAAAATTCCTTTTTTCAATACTAGTTACAGCAAATGGGTTGTTGATTTTCTTTTATATTTAGCCCTGAGCTATCCAAGGATACTCTACAGCAATTTGCAGAATAAGACTGACCTTAATACACTCATGCATATATTTTAGTGTAGCATTGCATATAAAATGTAAATTCACATAGTTTAAATCCAAAACTGTCTAGCGTTCCTAAATGCCAAACCTCACACTTTGAAACTTTTTCTGAGTGGACCCTTTTTTCCTTCTAATGTAATTACATCACTTCACTCTCCGCAAACCAAAACCAGGCAGGCAGTGTATTTAATTCATAACTGTAGCACTAAATGCAAATGTAAAATTGGCAGCTTTGATGTTGCAGCATTAAATATAGCTTATCTCACCAGTGACAGTGAGAAACAGGCACTCTCTTAGGACTGTGAGTTATGACAGTCTCTCCAATGAGTGAAAAATCATTCCTGTACAGCTGTCACTGATGAGATTTTCCTTTTCTTTTTCTTACGGCACGTGAGTGCTTCAGCATAGTTGGAGCCACCATGCTGGTGGCAAAAATGGAGACTGCTTTGATGCAATGAAGTGTACCCTTTTGTTTTGTACAGTTTTATTTGCCATATTAGAAAAAAACAAACAAACAAAACAAAAACCAAAAACAAACCACAACCAAAACCAAACATACCAACTTTTTCTTAAGAAAGAAAACAAAACTTGTTGGATATGGTAGCTAGCTGGTATTAAACTAATGTACTATTTGAAGAAGGGATTAGAAAATGATAAGCAGACAAAGCCAAGGATTAAGAGATGTCTCCAGTGCTCACATCATTCAGAGCATGACTTCTTTTTGCAGATGTGTATAGCTGCACCTTTACTCACTTCAACACAAGAAATACACAGTGATGTCCTTTAAGGACAGCATCACAGTACCAATGAGCTCCAGTGACAACTGAGCACACTGGGCAAACTAACTCAGTACAAAATGTCTTTACAAAACATTTGCAGTCTGATAAAAAGCATTTGCAATTGACATCTGGTGCTGAGAAGAGAACAGAAATGTAAGAAAGACTTCTAAATTCTGGGAAGTGAGGCTCTTCTCATTATGTAATTGTGAAATACAGACACCTCTGGCTTTCAAAATACTCTTGGAAGTTTCAGTCATAGCAATTTTAGATGAACACTGGGTGATAAATACAGGTAAACAAGGGAGACTGAACATGTCACACACACCTTAATTTACCTGCTTCTGTCTGACTACATGGCATTACGTGACTATAATCTTGTCTCAGTCCTTGCATGGGCAACAGACATTGCAGGAGGACTGATGGTCAAAGGAAACAAATAGGAAGACACAGTGCAGTCACTTCTTCCATGAGAGAAGAGTGCGAGATCCAGACTCAGTGGGCTGCCCACAGACTAAAAGGATAGGGAAGTGGCTGCAGGGATTTGTGTGACCAAACTTACTGTTGCTTTACCTATTTCCTATGTATCTTTACTTGAATATGAGTTTATTTAATAAAAACATTCAGGGGCACCTTTAATCACAGACCCACATATCATCTTCTCCTTTCTCCCTCCAAAATCAGTTTCCTGGGAGACATCATGTACGCTTGGGGCCTCATGTTCACATCCCAGGGAAATGAATGGGAAGGAATGGTGACACTCCAGTGTTCAAGCCTCAGAAGTTTCTTTAATCAGAAGGCAATCAAACTTCTTATTTCAGGCCTGCACTCTAGAGGAAATAAAAAATGCATCTCCTATGCAGCCTATTTTGCAAATGTGATACGGTCCTGTGACTGCCCACAACCCGTTTGTAAATAACTGTGCAAGAACAGCCTGTATAGCTTTGCTTCCTCCTCCTTGTACCTTCCAGCAAATGCATTCCCGTAACACTAATTGCATGATGGCTAAGTATACAGCAAAGTCTTCCTTAGCCCAAATTTTGATGCCCCCTCTCTCATGACTGCTCTTTCCCTGTTCTAACCATCCATCATGTCCCCAGCTTTCCCTTTGTTCAGGGCACTTCCAAGTGAAACCCTCTGCTGCCCTCAGCTTCTCTCTTACCTTGATCTAGTGGTTCTCAGGAAACCCACAGGACCATCTACTATATCCACTATTTTTTATTTGATAGTAGGAAGGGGAAGTCTGTTCACTCTAACATACAATTGCCCTAATGTGTGATTTTTTTCAAGTAACTTTTCCTATGGGCTTTTCACAATCTCTATGGTTAGGTTAAACCCCTGCATGAATGATCACAAAGCAACCCCAATGTATTTTTTTATTTTTTTCCTAAAAATGCTCATTCAAAGACAGACTAGCAGTAGCCTGTGGATAGAGATTTAAAATATGTCCAAAATATTGTCCTTACTTTTATGCATTCTTCATGTATTCTCCATGCATGTAACACCTCTTGTGTTTTACTTAGGAGGAATATTATGGGGAATTTTAAATTTTTTGTTCTGAGTTATTGTAGGACCTTTTATAATGGTTCATTTCAAAATTGATGAGCTGGCTTGGAGGTCTGGGGACTTCCATTTCAAAATACTCAATTAACTGAAGTTCCTTGAATTATAACTTTCCAAGAGTCTTCAAAATTCATCCCCCTTTTTTCTAGCTAGAAAATCAGGATGGGTGAAAACTTTTTACTGCATTCCAATAACAGAGGATGCATACCAGGATCAAAGGTAACCACTGCCAAATTTGGACAATGTGGTCTTACTCTGGAGCCTACCCATCTCCTGCTATCTCTAGCATCCTCATGGTCAAATCTGCCTCTTTCAGGATCAGAAGCTCTGCAGCAACTTGCAGGAGCTCTCAAGTAAAAAACAAAACAAAACAAAACAAAACAAAAACTACCCTGAGAATTGCTCAGTTATTAAGGCAAGCAAGCTAAAATTGAATCCTAGACCTGCCATTATACTGAAAAAGCAGCAGGTTTCAAGGGGCAGAGAATAATAATGTAGTTATTCTTAAAAATACAAGAGACAATTGACCATCGAGTTTTCTTTCCCTCACTCAGAAAGAGAATTCTGCAGTCCTAGATTAACACTATCTGAAGAGCAACGAGTATGCAGAGCTTTAGCAGTAAGGTTGGGAGACCTCAAACAAGGTGAATTCACTCTGAACCCTTTTGCCACCATTGTGCAAAAGAACTGCAAGGGGAGTAAAAGATAGCGAGGCATGAGGCAGCTGGGGCAGTGACTAGAGGAAATCTGAGCCAAAGATGCAAGGCCAAGGTGACAAAATATTTACCATGGTTTTAAACTCCCATGAAGTATTTATTTGCACACAAGACAGAGTTTTTATCTAATTCTCGGCCATACCTTGTTCCCATGGAGAGGGATTTCCTGTTGACCACAACACAAGATTCAGCCTCAGCAAGACCCAAAAATGAGTTCTAATTTACAGAAGATATTACCCAAACTGAATGCATAAAGACAACATATGCAGGAACGCCCAAAGGCTAGATGATTTAACTGAATACTAGCAAGAGGACAGCCTCTCCAATGCCAATATCTTTCAGGGCTATTTATGTTTTAGCAAGGACATTTGAGGACTAAAAAGAGTTTTATTTGGGTTTTTTTTTTAATACATAAGGCAGTGATAAGTTTCACAGTTCAACAGGACTAGAATTCTTCTGCAAATAAGCAAGAGCTCATTGTGCAAAGTACTGACACCTTCTTTAAGGATAAATGAATTATAGCTCTCTTCAAAATCCTGAAAATAAATGTTTTGCATTGTTTCTCTCAATGCAAAAAGAAAAGGATGCAAGGGTTGAAAGAATAATTAAAAGATAAGGACAGAAAATTGTCCAGCAAGTTCATTGCAACAGCTAATTGCAGCTGTTTTAAGGTAGCCTTTTCAATTCTACTACTAACAGTATTTCTTTTTGGACTCATATTAATGCAACAATGCTTAATTGTTTTCTCTTGGTCTCAGGGATACTGGATTAGGTCATTATGTAGCTACGTTCTATCTTTATTTTATTCATACTTATAGCTCATAAATCATACTTCCACAAAGTGTGCACTTACACCAAGAATCTGATTTGATCACTAAAACTTCCGCTTTCTTTCTCTCCTTTTTAAAAAGACAAAATTATGATGGTTGGATTGGCTTTTAACACCCTTTTTTCCTTTGTTTAGCTAAGAAAGTGGTTAGATCACAAGAACAATTTTTGAAATATTACTTCAATAATGCATTTCTGAAGATGTCTTCCTGAATCTGAAGAGAGGCTGAAACACCAGTTTCTGAGATGTAAGTCATCTCATTCACTGCAAGGATTGATAACTCTTTGACTAATCACGGAGCTGCGTCTGTCACTGTTGTTAATTACATTACCACTAATCAGGGGTTAAAAACAGAAGCATTGTTAGCACTGGTGCACAACTCTCAGTGACACAAGAAGCTAATCAAGAAGAATTTGTAAAGTTATGAGGAACAAGCTTTGGAGACTCTTAACATTTATAATTACGGCGAATTACCTTAGAAAACAATATCTCATACTAGAACATGACACAAATAAGATATATTGGGAGAGGCAGTAAACCTGGGACTGGGAAAGGAAATCTTCTAACATTAAAATTCATAGCAAAACATTGATGTGAAAAGAACCACTGTTTCATACCATTCTCTTCTCTTGGCCAAAGTAGTTACACATGGGACATGTTGGAAAGAATAAGTCTCAGTCCAAAAAAATAGCTGATACATGGCAACTCTATATTCCCTTTCTCATTTTCCTGATGTATTTATTTTGCTAATTAGATTAAAAACATTACTAATACCAATACAATGAAAATAGCATCTAGAAATTATTTGCTGCTTAGACACAGAGTAAAAACTTTCAAACTAAAAAAGGTGTCGAGCTTCTTAATTTGGTATTATATTACCAGAGATGCCTCTGATGGGAGAAAGAAAAAAATATGAAATGAAATGAAATGAAATGAAATGAAATGAAATGAAATGAAATGAAATGAAATGAAATTTGCCTGATCATGAGCTTCTCCCATCAGAATTTTCTCTCCTTTCTCTTTTTATTTTCCTTTTACACTTTTTCTTTCTATCCCTTTTATTCTTTTCTTCCCATGAGCTTCTTCAATTTTTAAAGTAGATGTCTTGTATTTTTCAACAGCTCAATGCAGAGGGCAAGATGAGCAAAGAGGTTGATCTTGGATTGGTCAAACAAACATTGGTCAGACTCCTATAGCAGAAGTCCTGCATTCATAATGTTTATTAGACCCTCTAAGGAACTCTTCAGTGTTATTATCCTCTTTGACGAAAGGTTTATGAGAAAGCACTGTGAGTAACCCTGGATGTTTCAAAGTTTCAGCTTTGAATACAAGGATTAGGACAGTTTGAGTTAGGAATAGGCACCCTGAAAACACAGTATAAATATAAAAACAAGGTGTATAAACCTGTGACAATTGCCTTATCCAAAGTGAGTAACTATATTAAGGAAAACTGAAGCAATTTACCAAACAGTATTAACCACTGAAGCACTGCTGACCATGCTCTAAATGAGTGAAGGAAGTTTCCTACTCAGCAGTGGGAATGTGGCGCTAGATGGGTTATTATCAGAAGCTTCTAAAGTTTGCCTCTAATGTTGGTGGCTGGATAATGATTAACCTTTTTTTTCCTTTTTTTTTTTTTTTTTGAAAGCCTATCATCAGTACCTCTACTACCCCAAATTTTCTAGGGAAGCAATGGGGACCAAACATAGCTGATTGTGAACTTGGAAAAAATGTGTAAAGAGGTTTTGATTGTAAGTGTCAAGAGTGAAAATTATAGCTGTCTGCTCCTGGAAACTGAGTGCTTTGACACAGAGGAGGAGCTGAGTGAATATACAACCTCAGCTGTACCTTCCCTATTCAAGGCTGTATCATCTTTCCAGAACCTTCCGCCATAAAGAACGGTGTTGCTTCTTGGGGGGCAGTATTTTGTATGAAGTTACACAGCACATGAAGTGTGCAGTTCAACCTGAAAACTGATGTGAGTCAGAGCCTACATATTCTTGGGAAATTATTTTTGTCGCCTTATATGGGGTCTGTCCATCCCAAATTGCACTCCTAAAGAAGGAATTCAATTAGTAGTAAGCTTACCTATCACTTACCAGCTGACCATGTAAATAGCCTGCAAAACAGTAAAAAAGGCAGGTAGTAATCAAATGGGATAATAACTGACGGGAAAAAAAATATGCTATTAGCCCTGCTGGACTCCACAGGGCAAACAGCCCTTTCCACTCATAAAACCAGGAATAGATCTGCTGCACAGCAAGAAATCAGCTGGATTCAGCAGCATGTGTCAAGGCGCGGAGGGAGCGAACCTGCTCTTGTGAAACAAAGGGCTACACTCTGGGAGATAAACAACATTAAGGCAGCATGATCAAAGAATATTTAAAAATAACCACATTAAAGAAATTCAGAGTGGAAGAAAATGTTCAAACAACCTATGTGGAATCACACTGAAAAATAAATAAAATAGTCCTGCCATACTCATGCCAAAACACTGAATCTGCTACCTTGGAGTCACACTTGTGTTCTTCTTCCTGCAATTTCAAGCAAGCCAATATATAAAACACGGGAAATAAATGTAACCTTTGCCTGTTCAGCCCAGGTTGGTACTGGAAGCTGGGAAGCAGAGTGTGTGTAACCACTGCTGACAGTCACCTACCCCTACCTCTGGGAAAATGCCAAGGAAGAGACTCTAAACTAAAACAAGTCATTGCTACTTTGAGCCCTTTTCAACTGTGAAACAACAGGCTAATGATTTGATTCATTACAAGTCAGCATGTGATTCCCTGTGCCTAGTCCATTTTCCTGTTCACTATGAGGAGTCTCATCATAAAATGTTGGGGCTGGAGCCAAGAGAACAGCTGGCTGCAGAAAAAGAAATTTCTGTGTCCTTCAGCATGTCCTTTAACGCACCTTTGTCTCCCACACCCACCTCATCTCTAAAACAGAGGTAACATGACTTACTCACTGGCTACTCCACAGCTGCAATAATGGCCATGTGGCACTTGGGGATCCTCAGGTAATCTGGCACAGACATCATAGGAAGGATGATTCAAAGCAATGGGCTGTCTGCATTTCTTGGTGCCAGGGGAAATTACACACTTATTAAATCACCAGTTGATTTCTAGGAAAGCAGAGTATTTACCAGTGTTAAGGTCCTGATGTTAAAGTCCCAAAACAAGAAACTATTTCATGTGTTTCACAGAACTCTAAGGCATAGTACCGACTCCTTTCCTGACTGATTAATTTTACTTATCTATGTCTTACATTTACAATTTTTCAAAGCTCACATACATAGGATCTAAAATGTTTGAATTTTACTTCCATGCAGTGGAAATGGTCTGTATTTAAATCTACTAATTCCTAGTGTCACTGAAAAATATGCACTCGGGTTATCTGCTTACACACAGCTTGAAGCAACTCAGCAATAAAAGATTACTTTAAACACCTGAAATAGGATTTTCTGAGGTGCAGAGTGCCCAAACATCCAAATATCCAATAGTAGCTGCAGAGTTCAAAGCTACAGAAAATCTGCCTTCTTAATTTTCCTGTCTGATGTAAACAGATTTAATGAAGGAAGGAGGAGGGAATACGGAGTTTGCAATTAGTTTACAATTAGTTCACTGTTTCAGGGCAGATAGTGCTCTTGGAGGGTGAACAAAGGCTGGAAAACAGTGGCTCATGGAAAAATAAGTGAGAGCAGACACCAAGAGCAAACATGAAAGAAAAAATGCCATCTGTATATTTTCTCTGTCAGGGACAGTGGCACATCTCTTTCCATATCCACACGTCACTTAATAAGCATGCTGACTGTGTCACCAAAACATCTCAAAGATGAGAAAGAGACAGAGCTTTAGCTGTGTAGGAGTTCAGAAAACCAGCAAAGCCTTTCAGTACTTGAGAAGATATCCAGGAACAAACTGTTTACTAGACCTTGTGCTCACTCCCTGGAATAAGTCCTTTGTTACCAGAAGGCGTAAGGACACCGCTTTCAGCAGTGCTGATTTCACTCTCTCCAGTTTTCCCATAGATATCTTTTGACTTGTTTCAGTGGGGGACAATGCAGGCAACTGCACTGGTCTTCTTTATCAAATTAAATTTTTATGCATGCTTATGTCTAATGAAGAGCACCGTTATGTCGACAGGTTAATCAAAAGAAAGAGCAAAGTATAGGGAAAGTACGTTCTGTGACTATCAAGCTTGAATGAAAAATTAAGAATGATAAGTAAAACAGGGGTGAATTTATCATCCTATTTTAGTCTCTGTCTGACTCTCTCTCCTCCACTTCTTTGTTTGCCTTGTCTTTAAAAGATGAACAACCATGATTTGAGACTTACAGTAGACATATCAGTACCAGGTTTCCAATGACAATCCTGAAAAACACTCCAAAAGCATTTTTTAAAGTTTTAATGAAAAAACAATTGCAAAAAAATAATGGCACAAGCCTACAGGTTTCTTTAAGTAAAGTACTGAACCGTATATACTCAAACAGGTCCTAAGGGTGGTGCCAGCCACATGCAAACTACTCTGTCCCTGCCTTTGTTTGGCCAGACATCTCATTAAATTTCACTACTTGGAATTTGTGCTTCTTCAGACTATAGTAGGTAAGCTTACAGACCTGGAGTGTGACTCTTCCACATCAGTGATATTTTTTACATAGACATTTTTTCCTCTCTCTTTCTTGAAAATTTCCAGGCAAGAGAACAAGGAGCACAACTTTACACAAAGACATCATTATCTTCTTTTGATAACTTTCAGCCGTCAGGTCAGTCTAGATCATGTTTGCTACAAATAAGAATTTCTAACACTATGACATGGAGGGGTAAACTTTTGTCCAACTACCTCACAGTTATGTCCTCTGTGGTTTATGCCCCGGGGTTCCATTACACCTCTTTCTGAAGAGAAGGCCAGCAGAGCATTTTCTTACTACCAATGATTAGCTCAGTGTTACTGACAAAATGTCAACTTGTGCTGCCACTTCTGAACAGCTGCTGTACAGAGAGAGTATCCACCACGATTAAGTGTTTGCAGTCATTTATGGCCCAGACACTTGGTGAGAAAGACAACTTTTCTGGCTGCCTACATTCCAGTTTCTCCTCTACCTGTTAGCCATATATTGTCATAGGTGCAAAGCAGACCATTAACAGAAGTAAGCAAACAAAAGGTCCTGTCATTCACCCAAGGAGCAAACATCTGTTAAACAACTGATCCAAAAGGTAAAGTACTCCTAATCTTGTAACATTCAAGACAATAGAAGAAATCAGAACAGGTACAGCCATGTCAACATCCTTTCAAAACGGGATGCTATTATGCACATGTTCATCCCTCAGTGAGGTGGCAGCTCACATCAGTGTAACACCAGGTGGGTATGTGTGGGAATCCAGGACAGGAGATATTCCTGTGTCCTGGATTCCCACGGGTATGCGCACTGTTCAGCATGCAATCCTAGTCTGCTTTCAGCACCTAATTACCTGGCTGAGGCTCTCAGACCTCATTCACAAGTTCCACCAGTCCCTAGCCAAGGCTCACTTTCTCTGACAAAAGCAGCTTCTTGGGCCCTCTCCTCCAGACAACTCAAAGCCTCTCATTTAGTTGTGAATTGATGCCACCACCCCCCAAATAGTGCCATGCATTCACCATGAGCTAACTGCTTGTCCTCAAGAGCACCACAACTTCCCCAGTGACACTCAGCCATCCCCTGCCACTAGCCTGAGTACTGATAGTGAAGACACAACAAACAGGTGCCCAGCTCTCCTCTCATTACAGTGAAGGTAGCACATTTTGCATAAAATGAGCCATACCTGTGGCATCTTAGAAAATATTTTTGTCTGTATTGCAAGACTAGCTTATAAAGGCAGAATTGAATTATTAACAGTTCATAGAAAAACATCACTGAAGTTTGGAGAAGCCAGGAAAATGAAAAATAAGAACAAATAAGAGCTAATTATGTAATTATTTTAAATATTAAATTGAATGTGCATATTGAAAATGCAGGGAACTGAGACAATAATCTATATCCCTCAACTTAGAAACAAGCAGAAAATCAGACTTTGCCACAGGTAATACTGATGCCTGTAAGAGGCCAGACAGTGTTAAAGGAATAAAGTAGGTATTTATTAAAAGGCCTTCAAAGAATACACCTTGGGCAGTACAAGAGCCCAGCCATGGCTCTACCCGAGATGGAGCCAAGATGGATCCTGGTCAAGAGTTTTCACACTTTTATAGGTTTTGGTTCATTTACATATCGGGGTTAATTGTCCAATTACAGCTTCAGGTTATGAAGTCCCATTCTCCCACTATTGTTCTCTTCAATTCACCATTGTTCATAGCTTTTGGGCCTGAAGCTGCAATGGTGTCCTTGGTTCTCAGGCTGGAAAAGGATTGTTTTGTCTAACTAAACTGTGAGGAGAACTTGTTAATATTTTAAATGAAGTTCAAAGTCACACTAAGGCAGTACAGAATCTGAAAAATATGAAAGCTTAAACTTAAGGCATCAATACCACTACAGACAGGTAGGGAAGAAAGGTCCACTTCAAGCTAAACTGGTACTTACTGGTTTTAGAAGAGATAAGGGAGCAGGATGTACTAAGTCCAGAATGATAGAAGGGGAAGACTGGGGGAACGTTTAGTGAGTACATTGGACTGTTGGATCAAGTCAAATCAAGCAAGTCTGTTGCACTGGCTCCATTAACCTAACTTTTCTGTCATTACAGTTTGTAAGTGCTTTCACAACAAACACATTTTGCTTTGTCAAAACAGGTTGGAATCAACTGCACTTTTATCCAGAAACCAAATCCCCTTCCTCCAGGCTGCATGGGGCCTGTTACAGCTCTGGCAGTGGGAACCAGGGATCCCTGTACAGCAGCCTCAGCCTGGCAGTGAGAGCTGAGGATTAGCAGTGAGTCCCATGCAGGCAGGGAGCCTCTACTCTGACAGCTTTGACAGGTGTAAAAGGCATTTTGGCAGGACCAATGGACTATGAAGGTGCATTTTTGAAGGTGTATTCTTTTTTCCAGTCCTTCTTAGGGTTTGGCTCTCTTGCTGTCCACTCAAAGGTCTGCTTCTGCAAGTGGAGTAGCGATGTGTAGCCCTCACCAGCAACATTCATGGCAGTTAGTACAGAGTAGGTGATTCACTGTAAACTCATGCTTTTGCATACCACATACAATCTCTCCCACATAAATGAGAAGTTTATATGTCATCCTTGTAACTTCATCAAGGTGTTAATTGTGGACACAACACTGACAATGTGAAACCAGTGCACTGAGACCTAATTCTTAGATTTTACACTGGGGAAAAGCAAAAATGACAGTCACTCATACATGGTACTCTGTGTGAGATCGCTTACCTACATCTCCAAGTATCTGCAAAAGATACTATTTGTAGGTGTATGACTCAGAAGCCCTCCTGGGGCTCCAGTCTTTCACAGAATCAGAATGGGTCAGATTGGAAGGCACCACAGGGGGTCATCTGGCCCAACCTCCCTGTTCAAGTAGGGCCATCCCAGAGAATATGGCACAGGATTGTGTCCAGACAGTTCTTGAATATCTCCAGTGAGGGAGACTCCATAGCCTTCTGGACAACCTGTTCCAGTGCACAGTCACCAACGCAATAAAGAAGTGATTCATATTGCAGAAACCCCCATGCATGGAAGCAAATAGACTTTGTATGTTTTATAAAATTAGTTTTAATGATTACTTTGACTTCGAGTACTTCCAGAGAATATAAGTTATTTGGGAAACTGATGTAAATAACAAAAAAAAACTAAAACCAAAAGTGATGTAACTTTTTGCTATCATCAAGCTTGTGCCCTTGAGCGTTAGTGTTTCGAGTTTTGGAGGACTCCATACTCCATCCAAAGAGAATTAAAAGCACTTGCAACTTCCTTAATTGTATTACAGAAATGTTCATGCATATATGTGTATAGGAATGAAAGAAAAGATAGATGGTAAAATCATAAAACAGGTCATAAGGATAAATTAGTGCATCCTTCAGAGACCCTGAAGTAAAGAGAGAGAAAGAAGCCAACCAGCATCATCGTCAGAAGAGCATTTCCATCCTGCAGCCATCCATTCTGTTCTGTGTAGGAAATGCATGTGCACAGCTCTCCACTACAGCACTCATTGCTGCCCTGTTTATCCCACACACTTCACAGGGCAACAAAAGCCAACTGACCTCATGTGACAACCAAATCAAATGTCTGGCTTAGTTTACTAAATAAACACATACACTTGCCATGCTCCAAGAGCTGATATTGAGGGATACAGAACTGCATGCATAAATTCCTCTTTGCTTATGCAGTTATGTAGGTTTTTGATTGAGTTTCTAGAGAAACTGGGTTTTTTGAGGGGAATGCTTTTTGTCATGGTTGTGTTGGATTTTTTTTTCTTTCTTTTTTTACCTCCAGAGGCTTGAAATTCAAATTCAGGCATCATAGTTACAATCAGTATTTCATAATACCCCAACTTCGTGGGTAGCTTGGCTGGCCATTTTTCCAGTCCCTATTATCTTTATCTATTTAATGGCCCAGATGTCAGAACAATAGAACATGTTAAATATTGACACTGGGAAAGCATAAAGAAAATTAATATTGCTTTTGTTTATTTTTATTTACTAGTAAATACTTGTTTTGGTGAGTTACCCTAAATACTCTGCACTGTTATGGAGGGTTTTTTCCTAAAATTAACTGCTATTCACAGGTTAAACCAAATTCAGATGTCACAGGAATTAACCACTTTACAGTTTAACAGTTGGATTACCTTATTAATCCCATTAATTATGGCTAGTCTCGTGTCAGCTGCATTGTGCGACAGATATTTGCTCAGCTGAACAGCATGTATTGCTTCTGTTTGCAGTGACCCTAGCTCCACCAGTCTGTTTTTATTTACAGATACTTCTATTATCACTTGCCTGGCTTTATCCCCATTGCTAACATCCCAGAAATCATGATACAGCATGTCTAACTATAGCAGCTGCTGCAGATCAAGGCAGAGCCCAGCAACTCTTCAAGCAACTCAGGGTCCTTAGAGCATATTTCATTGAACAATTTATTTAGGGGGAAAACCTGCATTTTCACCATCTCAGGCCACTATTTACAATCTGAAAATACATTTGAAACTAAACTGGCTCTTTGGAGAATCCCATGAACAAAGAATATAAATATTCTGTACAGAGTTTAGGTTATTTCAAGGTCCTGAAATAGCTGGTACAATTAATTCTGGTTTTAAGACAGTGCAGGACACACAAGGCTATTTTTTGCCCTATAATATCCATCCTATTTCTGTGGAACAAGCTACCCAACTTTTTAATTTACTCATAGGAGCATTTAATAAATGATTATTTAATTCTTTTAGGGCTCTAGAAGACAGAAAATGAAGGTGGACAATGCACTGCTGTTTGCCTTCCACTGATGATTTATTATATTAACACATTCACAGACAATGACTATGTGATGCCCTATTATAAAGGTGGTTGATGACACATTTTCTTTGAGATTTCTTCCGAAAGGTAGATAACATGAAAGTAGCTCTTGGCTCATTATGGTTTATTTCAGCTTATCATAGGAAGATATCTTTTCAGTGGTGTCATTGAATAGGAGATCTTTTGGGACAACCACAGCTCCCCTTTCTGCGAAACAGTTTTCTTTGCAGAGCATGACCACTTCCTCTCCAGAGATACTGCAGGAGGAGGGAGCCCAGCAACGACAGAGGATAAGGTGCTTTGAAGACCATAATTTCTTCAAGTCTGTATTGCATTTTCAGTTCAGGACTGTAAAGCAGCATCTTAGTTTTAGCCTCAGGCCTCCTCATTGACTTGACTTTGTTTTGTTAACCAGACATGTAATCTAAGAAATCCAGCCCAGCTACACAACCAATTTGTGCTGATTTAGCCACCCTGGAGGTAAGCATTCCCAGGAGGCTCAGGAGGTCTGGGAATGTCCAAACACTGATGGTGAGAGTCTCATTGTTTCCCTTCTGTCCCCTGAGAGCAGGCTCAGCTGAGCCTGAAGGACTTCCAGCATGACAGAGGAGGGACCAAAAACATTGTAACCCTCATCTTTTGGAGCTCTGCACCATAGCAAGCACTTTGAACACTGAAACCCTAAGGCCTGCAGGTGCTTCTCACACCAGTTTCTCTTCTAAATAACTTCTCTCAAACCGACCTGTCCTGTCAAACATTCTGGTTTCAAAGAATAAGGCATTTTTTCCCCCATGAAACACTTTTTGACATGTTATCTCTGCAACACTCAGGAGTGAATATTATTAAGCTCAGCACCTTCTGGACTTGAACATCTTCCACATCTTCGACATCCAAGAGTATCACTGAACAGATTCCTGGTTGTGCAACAGAAAGGAGACAAAACGAGCAGCTATTGGTTTCTAGCTCAATAATGGGATTTGGCACAATTTGCAAGGATTGCAAACCACAGAGCATTACTGTTTGACAGTGCACGTTTCCTAATTTATTTATATCTTATTTCAAACAAAGACAAGTAAACATGCACTGTACACCAGAGCACAGTGGAACTAAAGGCACAAAAGATGCAGGAGTGTATAATAAATACTCCATTAAGGAGAAAAAACAAAAAAAGCCCCATGATAAAATAATGTTCAAACAGCCTACTCAAGCATTCAGAGATCAGAAAATACACACCATAGGGCTGTTTATACAGTCAGCAGAAGGTGTTGTCCAGAAATTCAGCAGCTCCAGCTGCAGCTCCATGGGTTTCCCCAGACTCCTCTCCTGCCAGGACGGTTGGGTGCAGAAGGAGGTTGCTCAGATGTCCTCCAGCACAAGGGATGCTGTGTGGGCAGGCACCCCAATAACTTTGTACACACTGAGCCCAGCACAGACCTGCAGCCAGCTGGAGGCAGAAGGGCAGTACATGGTTGCGCCATATCCAGATATGATCAAAGATTACAGCTGAGATCCCTAAAATAGAATTACACACAGTCTTTCCACATGACAGAACACAATATCTTTGAGCCCCAATAGACCTTTTTCTTTGGTTTATTTTCTTTCTTTCTTTTTTTTTTGTTTTTGTTTTTGTTTTTGTTTTGAGTTAACCTTTTATGTCAAGGAAATAATGTTAAGAAAAAAGACAGTGTACACTTGTTGTTGAGGGAAAAGGAGGAGCAAATTCAAGTGACATGCACTTTGGAATTATAGTTTATATCAGCTGAAAATTAGAACTGTGAGATATTCACCCACTGCATTTTTCCTGCTTTCAATGTGACTGAGACGGTCATCATTCCAGCTGGAATTATTTAAACAGAAGTCATATCCTAATGCACCCAGAATGAATCATTTATCTAATTATCTGTATTTGTCTCTGTTCCCATTCGGTTTTGCATACTGAAAAAGATAAGTAACAAACATGATCTATTTTTTCTCCCATTTACACTTTCAAATATTGGCTTTTAATAAGAATTCATAGGAAAAAAAAGCATATTATAGCAACTCAAAATGTTGAGCATGGTGCTGTTCTTTGCTATTACACAATTTAAAATAATACACTGCTTCTGTTTTGCATTCTGTATCTCATTGCTTCAATTACATTTTTCTGAAGAGAAAAAGTTGACACAAAAATCACTGGGTCAAGAGCATCTGGAATTAAACACAGAAAACCCCTCCCTCTACTAAAGTAAAATGGTCTAAAATGGCACACTAACTCTGTGCCAAAGTTTACATAAGAAGAAAAAAATTAGGCAAGGCTCCTATCTAGAATTCCACACTAACTCTAATAAGGAAAATTATAAAAAGTTTAGAAATGGTGATAAAAGCAGGATGTAGGGATCAGGTGTGATGAAAAGCTAGCTGAGGAAGACACTAAAGAAGAAAAAGCCATAAATTGGAGGTTGAGGATACAGAATTTGATTCCAGAATAAGAAATAAGCAATTACAGGAATTCAGGAGATGGACAACATTTTTTAGATACAAGATTGTGGGTCTTTAATGTCCATGACTACCCTCTTTCAGAACAAAAGCAGAGAAAGCAAAAGAACATCCTTTGAAAACGCATTTTGATGCTCAAGGGGCATTTTGATCCTCAGTGGAGGATGGAGCAACTTAACAATGGACCTGTGCTCAGAGACTCCTGAGGGACAAAGTGCGTAGGGGTCAAGACCTTTCAGGCTCTCTGTTCTCACCTTCTGTTGCTGTGTCACACTGGCTGGAGCAGAGTCCCAGGCTGAGCACAGAGTAGTCAGGGTCATGGTAAGCAAAATTATTATTATTATTTTACTCAAATTTTGCCCTTTTTGTTCTCAACAAAACCTACAGGTGTGAATTTGCACGAGTGAAACTCGCTGAAGGCAGCGGTCCCCCCCAGCTCCCCCCTCCCCGTCCCTGCGCTCCCCATCCCGCCTGCCCCCGCCCCCAGCCGGGACAGGAGGGTTTCCAAATTCCCGGAATTTCCTGGTGCGCCTCCCGTTCTGCGATGGGCGGCAGCGCTGGAGCGGCACCGAGGCTGCCCCGCGTCGCCCAGCCCCGGCCCATATCCCATATCCTATATCCGCATCCCGCATCTCCCATCCTGCCTCCTGCATCCCGCATCCCGCATCCCCCATCCTACATCCGTATCCCACATCCGCAGCCCGGCTGCTTTTCCAGAGGGATGCTGGCGACATCTGGTGGCGCCGGAAGAGACGCCCGGGCCGGCAGGAGCGGGCGCGGTGTGCCCGGGGAGACGTGGGGACGGGGCCTCAGCCCCATCCCAGCCGCTGCTCACTCCCACAGTGAATCGAAGGGGGGAAAGTAAACCTCGTGGGCTCAGATAGGAGCAGTTTAAATAATTGAAACGAAGTAAGATATTATAACAACAGAAATAATAATTGTAATAAAAAGGAGAGAGAGTAGTAAAACCCAAGACAGACAGGTGATGCACAGTACAATTGCTCGCCACCCACCGACTGATGTCCAGCCCATCCCTGAGCAGCGGTCAGCAGCTCTCAACCCGCTCCCCACTCCATTTAACACTGAGCATGACATTCTCTGGTATGGAATATCCTTTTGGTCAGTTCAGGTCACCCCCCTGGCCGTGCTCCCTCACTGCTTCTTGTGCACCTGCTTCTTGGCAGCGCATGAGACACAAAAGTCCCTGACTTAGGGCAAGCACTTCTCAGCAACAACTGAAACATCAATGTGTTATCAACAGTACCCTCATACTGAATCCAAAACACAGCACTGTACCAGCTCCTGAGAAAAAAATTATTTACAGTATGCCACCCAAAACCACAACAGATGATAAAACAAAAAAATATCCTTGGCCTAAATAGTACTGGGTGGCTCCAAGCAAGTTCAGCATCATAGGGAACTCAAAAGGCCAGATGACAAGAACAATCTTACTATCAGGGTGGTTGGAACTAGACGACCTTCAGGGTCATTCCATTCTATGACTCAATATCTGCCCACTTTGCAGTATTTGTGCTGTTCTTGTTCTTGCAGCCCCAGCAAGTAAGAGGTCTGAATCCAGGTGTGAGCTCCTAACTCTCTAACACGCTGTGTCTCATCATGTCAAGACAGAGAACAACTTTCAGTGCAGAAAAGAACCTTAAAAAGTACTCATGATTTTAGTGGAAATGTAAATAACGCACAAACTAGGTGTTTAAGAATATTTTAAACAGCAAGCCTATAAAAGTTTAGGACTTTCATGGAAACACCATTCTGCTTCCAAAAGAATTCGTAGGCATCCTGCAGGAACAGCTATTAGTCAATTTCCCAGTTGGAGTTTTCAGCATATTTTTTACAGTTTAAATACCATGTCTGATTGATTGTCATGCTGCAATGGAAACCCCAGACAAAATTGATGAGTTTTACCATTTTAACCAATGAAATTCTTAAGATTCTTGTACCAGACTCTAGATTACATGTAGTTTTCCCAGACAAGTTGTGGATGCCTCATCCGTGGAAGTGCTCAAGGCCAGGTTGGATAAGGCTCTGAGCAACCTGGTCTAGTAAAAGGTTAAGGTCCCTGTCCATGGCAGGGGGTTGGAACAAGATGATCTTTAAGGTCCTTCCAACCCAAACCATTCATGGTTCTATGATATCAGTACATTGACTGCTATGAAATCATAAAAACTTGCTCTCCAAAACTGATAGCCATTGGAGGTCACTAAGAACACCTGTGCACACATCTTTCAAACATGAAGTAGGTCTGGTGAATCCTTCTTCATCTGGATCCAAAACATGGGCCAGCTGACCTTCCAAGGTCATGTTGAGGAAAATGGAAATTTTAGGCAAACAAGTTGCTCAGTTCTGCGTCCCGTTCGAAGCACTGCCAGAATGCCCACAGAGAAACAGTTAGGAGCCTTTCTACCTTAGAGTCCTTAGAGGAACTTTCAGAAGAGCTGAAGTTACTTAGTAATCCACACATTTCCTAGATTTGAACATCATAAATATTCCACTAAACCTCTAGCCACCTGGATGTTATAACTGAACCTCACATCCATAGAACCTCTAAAAATCAGAGGCATTTTGAGGTTACCCTTCCTGGTACATTCAGCACTTCTGCTTGAAACTGGAACCACCATATGCAAACACAGAGAAGGGAAAGTACAATTATTATGTAAACAGAGTTTGACTTTGGCTTGAGAAGTGCCCTGAGGAATGGACTATAAAATGGTTAAGCTCAAGGACAAATTCTTTGCCTGAATAGTGTAAAGGTCTTCTAAACTGGAGAAAAAAAATTGGGTCCTTTATTGTCTGAACTGTAGGAGAGGTGATTCTTGTTCAGGACAGTTTAGGACTTAGTTGAAATAGATATTAATTTTGCTTAGGTTTCCTCCATACATCAATGTATCTAATGTGTATTGCTTTCCAGGAATCGCAGACAGTACAAAGAGAGGGAAGTACAGTTAGAAACTAGGGAATGACAGAATTGATGTGTTTCCACTTTTCAAAGAAGGCAACAATGAGTCAACCCTAGATAATCACCGAAGCCTTGACTTCAGCGTGCTGTGAATAATCCACAGTTAGAAATCAAGGAGCACGGAACGCTTTTCTCTATAGTGGTAGATGCGCTGCTAAGAGTGGGGGTGAAGGAGAGAACATGACAAGGACTCTCTTGCATCTCAGTGAGTCTTGACTGTTGGAGTGGCCTATTGACACTGCTGGCAGCTGATACAGATTGAAGTGCTTTGTGAGCCACTCCGTCTTGCCTGACGGGGACTTCAGCTCTACTCAGCGCTGCTAAGGCAGCAGTAAGAGTGTGATGTCTAGTTTTGGTCACAGCACTTCAAGAAAGATGGGAGTCAAATGGAGAGAGTCCAGAGAGGTAATAAGAATGAAGAGAAGTGTAGAAAAACAACCTGAGGTAATGACTTTCCTTAGAAAAGAGAAAACAGAAAATACATTCCATGAACCGTCTTCAAAAACATAAGCAGTTACTTCAAATAGAGAATATATCCTTTGGGGTAGGAAAAGCAGTAACAGAGTTAAACTGAATAAAGCATACACTACATTTTCTTCAGGGTACAGAGCAGTTACACCTTCTGTTTTTAGTTGGACATGAATCATTACACAACTTAAATATAATCTCAATATTTTATTCTTAATTATCCTATGTGCATTTTTCTCTACTACCTTGGAAAGTAGGCACAATCAACATACTGCTAACAAGATCAGTGTTTACCAGTACCTTATTTTCTGTATACCTCAGTTTACAGCATTACTATCTACTTCATAGAGTTGCTGTGAGGCCTACTCAAACATCTGCTAAGCTATTTGAGAAGTGCGAGTGTGAACAGCAAACTTTTATTAATACATAATGATACTGTGTATATTTATTAAAGCATATCTCAATATATGTTTAATAGTGTTTTTTATACATTATTAACAGAACCAATAAAAAACCCGAGAAAAAATGAGGCCCCAAACTGTGACCCTGCTTTCATCAAAAATTTTTCAGTCTGGCATCTTTTAGTCATCTATAATTACACAAAGCTGACAAAAAGGTTGTTGGGATTGTATTCTAAAAACTGAGGAAAGAGACAGGGTCAGTAGAGTCAGGCAGGCATCTCAACAGACCAACATCAACAGCCTACTTTTCCAAAAGAGAAATGTAGTCAATAAAACATAAAAGAAAAGCATTTAAAAAATTTAAAAGCTTTTCCAAATACAGAAAGTCCATATTATGACAGCAAGTGGCCACTCCAGGATGCACATTACCAAAGCATGAAAGCACTGCTGAGGTGACTGAAGTCACTCTGCCTTTAGTCTTGTGTCTCCCAGTACACCCAAGGCACACATTAATGGCTTAATGTGTTATTGCCTAATTAAATGATTGAATGCCTTGCATGTAAAAGACAATCTGTTAAGTGGTAGGTTCTGGCACGCCTTGCCCTGAAAACACATTAAAAGCACTTGCCATCTGAAAAGGAAAGAGATGAGGGCAGAGCATTTGGCTCTACACTACACAAAACCAATCCAATAAAAAGTGTCAAAATTTAACGACAGTGACAGTGAGTGCACAAAATCATGAACTTGCTTTCAGTCTGTCAGAAGGGAATGAGGAAACAAAAAAAAAGAAAAAAGCCTGGATTCCAGGTGGCAAATGCCTTCTAAATCTCTTGCATGCAGTATCTGTGATGTTTTGTGGAAATGCATGCCAACACAGAGGTAAAACCTAACCTTTGTGCCAGGCATTTCAAGGTGCATATTTTCACTAATAAAATCATTGCTGCTTGTGGTTTGACTACACCTGCCACACAAAACATCAAAAATACAGTATAGCTATACCTTAAGGGTGAATTACCATCATCTGGATATTGCTAAGGCTAAGAAAACTGCATTAGTTCCCTTTTAAGTCCAGAAAAGCCTAAACTCAGCCCATACCACAAAAGATTACTGAATAAGAGGTATAGCTTAAGACTGGACTTAAACACAAAGGGCTAAATGGCCCAATTCATCACCTGAGTCTCCTAATTTCCACAATTTCTGTATTTCAGTGGCAAAAATGAAATGGGATTGCTTAAAGCAGAGCACAGCCCTAACTCTTGTCAACTGTACAGAAAACCACTCAGTTGCTATCTTTGCCCTATTGGAAACTTCAAAAAACTACATGCAGCTCTTAAAGAGAAGTCAGAGGAAGAACCCTTGAACCTGATCCACCAAAAGTCACAGAAGCAGCAGAAACCCAGCCAGTAGCAAATATTTTTCTTTGAAGCAAAGATGAAAAGAGACAGTGCCCAAGGTAACAGTGCATGTGTTTAGGTCAGACACTTAAAGCGTATGTGGACTTTACTTTAGAATTTTTTCTAAAGACAGGAGGATGACATTGACTTTAGGCTTCTGACCTACTCTGCTTTTAAAGGCAAGACCACAAGGCATTTCTGCCTACATGGACATAGTAAACTCCCAGTTTGGCTGTAAATAACAGGATGCCTCAGTTCAGTTACACACTCAGGCAGAGGGAGCTCAGTGTGTCACCCCTCAAGAGAAGCTCCTCACTGGAGATAGGCACTGGAACAGGAGACCCTTCTCTCCAGCTAAGCCCACTTTACAAAGAAAGCTAACATCACAGTTGCCTTGCATTCTTGGGTTGTTGGTTTTTTTTTGGTGTGTTTTTTGGGGTTGTTTGTTTTTTTTTTTTTTTTTTTGTAGAAGAACATGTTCCAGAAGATGGGTTGTTGCTCAGTGAGCAGAGGAGCATTAAAAATTTCTAAGCCAAAAATGCAGCCACCACCACACAGGCACCCACATCCCAGTATCCCATAACATCACAGAAAGGCCGGGGTTGGAAGGGATCTTAGAAGTCATTGACTTCCAACCCCCCTAACTTCCACTAGGCCAGGTTACTCTAAGACACATCCAACCTGGCCTTGAACACCTCCAGGAATGGAGCATCCCACAACAGTATCTCAAATGTCAGATTTTGGGTTTTTAATAAGAAGAAACACTTATATTAAAGATTCTGCAGCTGTAGCTTGTTTTTAAAGTCTCTGGGTTTAACATATAAAAGCTACTTTTGAACAGTTTCAGCTATGACTGCTCTGAACTATAGCCTAAAGTTTCACTCAGAGTAGCAAGGGCCAGGAATATGTGCTGTGTTATACTCCTGAAAGGCATGTTATCATCTGAGCATGACAGGAATGCCCTAACTTAACTCACCTTCACTGATTATGATCATCAGTGAAAGCTGCTAAATTTGGCAAGTGTGAATCATTCTGGAAGCTATATGTATATAAAGAATTGATTGCCAATCTTTGTATCCTCCTTGAGTTTAAAACAATGAAACAATGGTCTGCTCTCCCAATGAGCTGCTGAGTTTACAGGAAGGTAAAATGTATGCGCTTACCTGAGAAAGTCACATTTTCATAATGGAAAATAAGAATGGGAGAAATATAAAGGAAGTAGATGGGTTTTTTCCCATTTCCATGATCCCTTTCTTTAAAATCAGGTATTCCCCAAAGCATTCATGATAGATTTTGGTCTGGTCTGTTTTCAAAACCCTAGACTGCATTGTCTTCTCCCAGAACAGTCACATATATTTATATTTGCTAAAAGAAAATATTGCAGTTTGTCTAACTTGAAGTTTGATATAGTTTAAATTCACAATTTCTTATCCTGTCAGCACAGCCTGTAGAAAAAGCTTCTCTTGGTCTTGCAACATTTTCATCTATTTGTAGACCAGCTTCCCTTTCCCATTGATGTAGATTAGATAATTTCAAATTCTTTAATATTTAGTCATAAAAGTTTATTCTGACATTACAAGGCTCATGGTTTTACAATGAATTTCCTAAGTTTTGATGCCTCCCTAGCAGTTTATTAAGCATTTCAGCAGAACCTTCCTCACACCAAATAGAGCACACTACTACTTCACAGTATGTAAGTAATTTCCATCACTTCCTCTTTCCACTAGATCTCTATGCTGTGGTCCAACAGATACAGTATTATCTTCTAGTTCTTTTTTACCATACTTCTCATCCTTGCTTAGTCTGTTGTTTTCAAATGTGGGGTGGGTCTTTCCACTTTCTATCCCTGCCCTCCTCTGGTATCCCGTGTTTCGTGACACCGAAGTTCATCTGGTTCATGGTTTCCTTTGGGTTTTCTTCTGTCCAGAGGACTTTTACAGTTCATTAAAATAATTTTGAATCGACACTGTCCTTCCTTATTCTGAGCATGCTTTCCAGCTTAATACTGCTTGCAAACACTATCACACCACTTCCACCAGTATTGAAAATACTGAGCGGTACCAGCCCAGGAGATATTGGGAATACAAAGGTTGCCAGCAAGTCAGTAGCTGGAGAATTAAAATGTCCTTATGCTTTCCCATAGACATTAAGAAATGGAGGGCCTTTTGCTTTGTCATCCAAAGTCACAATCATGATTCATCAGGCAACAAGGTTCAACAATGTCCCTATTTGCAATTTGATATTTGTTCAGTTTATCAAATTTCAGTTATTCTTGTAAGGACTGCAGAACTAATCCTTATGCTGGATGGATTGGCTCCTTTTTCACTGATTCACCCAAACAGTAGACTATTTTTCAGTATTATGAAAAATATAATCTCTTTAGCTGACCTCCAATAGAAAACAAAAACAGAGGTCTGTTTCCATAAAAGCAGCTCTAGGACACTACATCATACTCAGGCCTCTCATTGCTTTAGGACCACTTAGCTTTGTCCCTGGCACT
This sequence comes from Bombycilla garrulus, assembly GCA_013400315.1. Lineage (NCBI taxonomy): Eukaryota > Metazoa > Chordata > Aves > Passeriformes > Bombycillidae > Bombycilla > Bombycilla garrulus. The sequence goes on from VXBU01006348.1 coordinate 380,431, forward strand.
TTATTTAACCTAGATGACTGGGCAACAGGCCCTTTAGAAGTGCAAGTCAACCCTAATAAACTTAGACTAGTGATACAAACCAAATTGAATTTGACTGCTGTAATGCATGCTGTTGGTATAATTTTGTTCAGTGAAATCAGAAGTCTAGTGGACTGGTCAAGGTCATTGCTATGAGGATGCTCCCTTCTTTCATGCCCCTGCTGTTTAAGGGATGAGTAATGAGATAATGAATCAGATTAAACATCTTGATGACACTTTTGATTATTCTCCTTCCTCAGAAAGGTCATCAGATTTTGGCTGGTGGTTGGCAATCAGCTTTGGAAAGGCAGCAAATTTCAGAGACACAAGCTGTCCCTTTTTGATAATGCAGTGACCTAACAACAGGAATATACACACTTGGGGCCAGAAGGCTTGATTATTGTAATTCTAATCTAGCAGGACCTTTCCAGTGCCTGCAGCTTGCAGGGGGTTCAGAAACGTGTACGTGAACTGGAGTAAGCATCACAACCTTACTCAGAACTATAATTTCCTACAGCAATACTTTCACCTCAGTCAGTGGAGCTGCTCCCCAGTTACTACCCACTGGCAGAGTTTGGGAAGTAAAATTCAACAGCAGAAAGCTGTCCCTGTTCCCACATATCCCTCTGTTACTTCTCCAGGATCCAACACATATACAGGGACTCAGGATGTGAGTTTACATGTGGCTGGGTTATGTGGCAGAAGTACAGCCACTTGGTTCAGGAGGGTCGTGGTGAAAAGGGGCTGCCACCCGTTTGTGCAGCTCCTTTGAGCCACTGCCAGCTGAAGCAGCACAGCTCCGCAGCCTCTCCCAGCCCCGGCACCCACTGGTGTCACACTGAATTGTGTGCCCTGTGGTACAGGTGATGCATGTGCCACAGGGCGCACAAAGAAAAATCCCACGGGGTCAGGGTGCAGCCAGCGCGATGAGTCAATGCAGCCGTAGCCAGAAAAGACGCCTCGTGTTTGGGGACTGTTTCGCTCTAAGCGACATCTCCAACATCTCATCACTAGATGGCGGCGACCTTCACAAATTTCTAATCAAAGAGTGCTTTATTCACAAAAGTGCCTGCCAAACGCCTGCTTTCCACTTTCAAAATCACTAGAACCACTTTCTCTTCTACACAACATTTTTCTGCGGAATGTCTTTGCAAACAATGAAGTAGGTCTGTTTTTCAGTACAGGTATTCTGAAAAATAAAAGTATAATTCACTAAAATTGCATTATGCCTTTGAAATAAACCCTCTGTGGTTGAACAGAGAAAAAACATCCTGTTCTGAGCTTACATTTGATTTCTGGTTTTATACTCAAGTCTGTACGGAGAGAATGCATGTAGTCTTCATATAGATTGACCACTTATGCAGTTCACCTATGTTATTTTCATGGGCCTATCCCATCAGAGAAAATTTTGTGAAGTCATCTCTCTTCATTCAAGATACCATTAATTTTTCTATATGTTTACAAAAGTCATTTCACTCAATGTATAGAAAAAAAAAAGAACACAAAACACATGTCTATTAGACATGCCAAGTGCCACACTTGTCATATTCAGTCCCTTGGCCCAGTTTCATGTTCCCTCCTGCCCTTTCTTGCAAGTCACAGGAGTATTGTCATTTATCCCCTACATCAAAAGCCTGCATTGCCACTGGCATTTCACTGCTCTATCAGTCACAGGTGTGTCACACATGGGAAGCTGGGGCTGAGAAGCAACTCTAGTACTGCAGAAGCCCAGAATCTGATGCCCCTCAGCGCACATGGTCTGAAGTACCTATCTAGAAGATGCATGCATCCCAATTTCAGGCTTGGATCACAAGTCCTCCATCCCATCATCTGACCTAGCATAGAAAAGGCACATCCACTTCACGAGGAAGCAGTTGTGACCCTCAAGAACTGAGTAACAACCGCTGGACATTTTATCCTTTTCAATGCTGTACTAAAGATGGGGCACAGTGACACAGAACAAATCTCCTCAGTGACAAAGGGACTGAGCAGAACCCCAGTTTTAACCACAGTATTGAGATCACGTCAGATCTGGAGCCAGTTCAAAGTCTAGCCCTGGATACCAACTTAATAACATTCGCAAGGGGGCAAAGGTAGTCTACTCTGGTCCTGAAGCTCAGAGCAGAAAGAAAACCTGCTTAGAAGAAACTCCACCTAACTCATCACGTCAGTTCAGAACAGATCTTACAGTGCTGAGCACAAGGTACACATTGGAAACATATGATAAGATCTAAACATATGACTAATAAACTGAAAAAAATCATGTTTGTTAAAATAAATACATGTTCTATTTCTGAGGGTCTTTTTAGCATATAATTATGCAAAATATACATAATAAGACTAAAGATTAAGCTTTTCAAAAATAATTATTTTCACTACATACATGGTCTTGTAATGTCACAGCTATTTAATGTTTAATTAAATTATACTACAAATGTATCTAATGCAAGTTTACTATTAAGTTGATCCAATAAAACCAGCTTACTACCACATTTTGTAGTTTAAGGAGAGATTTCTTTCATTGGTGCTTGTGACAAAACCAAATTTGAAGCTGAAGACTGAGGGTTTTCCTCAAAGTTTGTCACCTAAGAAGCCTCTTCAGCTTGAATGTCTACATAAGATCAGCTGCAAACAATTAAATGTGAGAGACCTTTGCAAGTCAGAGGACAGGCTCAGCCATGTATGGTTGATAACACGGGCACAGCCCAGGAACGCATGGAGTAAAGAGCACAAAAAAACAAGGCAAGTATGCAGTATGCTCCTTCTTCCCTAGTGTCCATCAGCTGATCTAACACAGATGTGGGCAACTGATGGGCCATGGACACAGCTCACATCCGGTCAGAGGGAAAGATAAGTTTACCATTGTCTTCTTAACATTTCAGTCTCTGGAATTTTACAAGGTAGGGTAATATGATATTTCATATCTCAATTCATGAGGCTTTCCTCTCTCTGTAAGCATCTAAGAGACTGCCTAGTCTGGGAACACGATCCCCTTGCTTGTTGGTGGAATAAATCTCCTCCTGAGAACCCCCTTTTTATCTTTTTATTGACTACAGAGACTCTTTACATGGGCATCTCTCTCAGGTGCCTGAATTTGCAAGAACTTGCTTAAGTCCTTTTTAATAGTGCATTTTGCCTTCAATCTCTGCAAATAAGCAGGAAAATTTATGTATTCTCTTGTACTTTAAAGAATAACCTAATGAATTTCCAGGGAAAATATTTACTTACACTGATCAGGGGGAAAAGATAGGAATGATATGTCCAAGCTTCCCTTAAGATATGATGTTGCTCTTCCAGAACTGCAGCAATGTTCAAGATATATTTATTAGGAGCAGCCCAAAGTAAATAGATTTGAGTTTATCAGAAGTATTTCAGTTGCTCAAGCTATCATTAAATCAGAGCAAACCTTATCAGACAATTGGAGGTGCAAGATTCGGTCCCAACACTTCTGAACTGACCCCAATTGCCAAGAGTCATTTGTGTCAAAACCAAAATGCCACAAGTTGTGACAGTCAGGAATTGTGAGACACTTATCCTTGCAGCTTGTTGTAACCCATTTAGAAGACTGAAGAATGATCTCAAACACAAACTTTTATAATTGAAAAAATATGCTAATTTGTATTTTAAAGTGCAAAGAAAATTTTCCATCCTAAAAACCTAATATTGCTCAGTTTTGCTGTGTTTAAACAAAAAATTCAGCATCTATATTTTATACTCTTCCAAGTGAATAGCTTGACTCAAGACTTGAGCCTATATATATATGGAGAATATTGGAGATGTTCAGGAGAAGGTGAGATGAGAAGCCATCACCCAACCTGCTGCAGAAGACATGTTTTTGCATGTCTATTTTTTGCACACACCTCTTTGACCATCCAGTAAGGTACAGATCAGCTCAGAGTCCTGGTGTACCACCAGCATACCTTTGAAAATAAGAGTCACTAAGGATTGACTTAGAAGTCTAGACTCCACCCATAAATGGATCTCTGTGGGCCGCTTTCACTTTGTTTGGGACCCAAACAAGATCTGCAACTTTGGAGGGTCAGTATCCTTAGTCCTGTAAAGTTCTGCTCCCCAAAAAAAACAGAAAGAAGCACAGCCATGCTGAATATACATTTCAACACAGCTTATATCCAAGCACAACCTGAGTACTTCTAAAATTAACATTACACTCTTAACCTTATGATATTATCAAGCACATATACTAAAATTGGAGCAATACAGAGAATATTAGCAGAATATTAGAATATTTTCTACCTGAAAGGAAACTGTTGCCAGGTGGGGATGGGCTCTTCTCTTAGGCAACTAGTGACAAAGAAAAGATGACATAGTTTCAAACTGGGCCAGGGGTGGTGCAGGTTGGACATCAGGAAGAATTTGTTCACAGAAAGGGTTGTTAAACACTGGAAGGAACTGTTCTGGGAGGTGATGAAGTCACCGTCCCTGGTGGTGTTTAGGAAACAACTGGAGATGACAGTGCCATGATCTAGTTGACAAGGTGGTGATTGCTCAAGGCGTTGGACTCAATGATCTTAGAGCTTGTTTCCAACCTAGTAACTCTGTGATTCTGTGAAATTATTACACACACAAAAATAATCTAAAACTATTATCTTTTTGGATCAGAGTACAGGCTTCAAAGTTTCTCTGACTTCCTCACACACTTAAATTCCTCAAGCTGCATTCTGAAAACGATACTGACATAACCCAGTCAAAAGCACTGCATAGCACAGCAGGTTCACCAAGTTCTGATGGCAACAGCAGCCTCAGCCAAGGATGACAATGTTCCAATTCCTAGTGCTGTTTCAGCAATTATAAATGGATTCCATGCCCACAATGATAAAATTGGTGACTCAAAGACTGAATCAAACACACAGTACCTCTATGGCTTATAAGAGAAGGAAACTCTCCAGTCAAATCAGAAACAGATGGCAACATGGGAGATGGAAAACTCTTCTGCAAGAGTCAACTTCCATTGCTTTTCAAACCAGCTGTCAAGTAACCTTCTACTGAAACAGACTTAACCAGTTTAAAATTTCCCCTTTCTTTACACATACAATGTCCCACAACATTCCCTGGGAAAATGAAGCAAACTAAATGTTTTGTTTTCAAGTAAGACTGTAAAACTCAAAACATTTGGCAATTATTTTGTAAAAGCTTCTTCCTTGAGTTTCTCTCACAGAACTTTATTTTCCTCAGGTTAGTCCCAACATCTCAGATTCAAAATACTTTAAAATACTTAAAACTCAACTTTTCTGAGTTTAAGTTACAGCATCAAATATATTTCTCACTTTTATTTCATAGGAAATTTGCCTTTGCTTTCAGCAATATAGTTTCACAAGAGAACATCAGTACTTTCAAGAACATCCCATGAAGACTAGGAACTGTTGAAAACATTTCTACCTAAACTAAGGTAACTAGGATAGCAAAACATTGAGAAAAGAAAATCTTGATTAAATTAATTTCCTTTCCATATATTTTTTTAGAAGACTGAAAAATTAAATCTTTGCATGGATTATTCACTGTCTAGTGAAAGTACTTGCTTTGTTTTAGCTTCCCATCTGTAATTGTACCTTAATGTACATTACAGTCTGTCATGATTTATAGCTCTGGTCTTGAGAAAGAAACTCCATGATGTATCAGAATATTATCTCTTAATTGGGAACTCAGCCTATGGGAAATAATGACAGCAGGAAATAATGGAGGATATACCAGAGCTACTGTGAGTAGCTGTGAGGCATAGTATGGGATTTTTCAACACAAATCTTTTAGCATTCAGTTCTAAGTCTTCTCATGGAAGACTTTCTCTTGCTACCTTCACTGCTGCTGTAAGAGACTTAAGGATCACACCTGCCTCAAACATTGCCAAGGCCACAGAAGGAACTCGCCATAAGACAAGCCATCACAGCTGGAACTTGAGATAAGAAATAACTGGGACATAAACTTGAGACAAAAAAAACCCACTGAGACATGAACTCCTATTTGCTTTGACTAAACTGTTTTGGTGTCACTGCAAACTCAAGATGTTTATTTTCAACTGTTGTCGTCATAACACTTGAAGTCACCAAGAATACCCAGTTCACATGATGAAGTTAAAATAAAACCAGATAATCTGTTCTTACTATATCAAATCCCAGTCTGGAAGCTTTAAATCCCTCTATAAAGTTACTTGTTTTGTCCAAACAGATGCTGACATCCCATACCTTGTAATTGACAACGATTTACTCAAAAATTTTACCAGGTACATGATGTGAATGAAAAAATTCTGTTACCTTTAGAGCAAATGGAACCTGTGCTGAAAACCTGCTTTGGGCAGTAATACAAGATTTTAGTTCATTTCTTTGGCAAAATAAAATGTAAAATAAAGAACTGGGGGAAAGGGGTATTGGTAAACCCACAGTTTAAAAAAATATCATAAAATAAGAAGGAGTCTCCAGGACTTTCAACTTTTGATTTATATGAAAACTCTTGAAATACTTTTTTTAATATATGCAGAAAGCTTCTAGAAACACAGTAGAAAATGTAACACTATATTCCCCATTTCCCCCTCCAGTTACTCATTTAATATTCAACTTCAAAACAAAGACACGAAATAAGTTGAAATACCTTACAGTAAATTCCATCTATTTTTTTTTTCTGGGTTTTCAAAAGTTGTGCCTGTGCATACAGATTTTACCATATACTTTTTTCTTGCTTTTAAAATGTTGTGCTGGTCAAAGGCACCAGAAATTAAAACCAGATGAATTTGCCTCAGATGTAATTTGAATTCTGTCACGCTGGAGCTCTCAAAACTTTCAAATGAAATTATATAACTGAATAACAAAAATGTCATGTTCTCATGTCACTCCATGAATGCCTACACTGGCATACCAAGACACATCTATGCTCTAGAAAAACCCATATAGAAGTATTAGAAAAGCAAATGCAGGTTAAGTAATCAAGCATATGCATGATGCAGGGCACTGAGTTCCTTCAGACCTTTAGGTCATGCAGGAAACCAGAAAGTAAGTCAGGAAAACTTTCCGCCATGCATCCTTCTTGTTTCTTCAGGAACATAGGCAAAATTCCTTAAAATATATTTGGTCACACCAAAGCACTTCTAAAGAACACAAATAATTTAACAGAAAGGCAATAGGTTTTAGCTTTGTATGTTTGAAGGCACATTTTTAACCTATCTCCATTATTCACTATTTCTGCAGTACTGGACTGCATCACTTTCATCCATGTGACCTTGACTGGGTTATCCCCATTTTTGCAAACCTGTAGCACAAAAGCTATGGATATCTTCTTCCCCATTCCAACAAAACTGAAACCCAGGGGATGTTGCCTAAATAGCATCTGGGAATCTGGCACTAAGAATTCTAACAAGACACCATTGGATGCTGGGGAAGAACAGAACTCCTAGGTCTAACCGCGGGATCTCCCTTCTGTAAGTGCTAGAGTACAGGGCCTTAATTTGAGTCTGCTCCAGCACAAAGCTGGATAACTGCTCTGCATCAACAGCTGTCTGGTTTGAAGTTCCTGGGAAGGGTAAAGGAGATGTTCCCTCTCTGGACACCAGGTGGGATAGCTTCACAAGAACAGTTGTAACTACTCTAAATGCACTGACACATCATAAAAAAAATTCTTTTGTACATGTATAACATAAACAATCATTAAAGAGTTCAAAATAAAAGCAAATCTGTTAATTAAAGATACACATAAGAGGACTTTCAGCCTAACCAATCCTTCTTGTTGCACCATTTTCATAGACATTTTGAAAACCAGACAGGTTATACAATCTACCTTACAGTAGGACTCCTTTGAGTCCTAGAACAGAATGAAATGAAAAACAGTTTTATGTATGATTCTAGGATAACACCATCACAGCATTGTAATATTTACTACTCAGACTATAAACTCCAAAAAGTGATCTCTGACATGTCCTTGGTCCACACCAAGAGAAAAAAAAAAAAAAACCCAACCAATACAAATCATTTAAAGTCCTCGATTTTGAACATGTTATTTTCCCATACAGGATAGCCTCTGGTAGTCCAAGCAGTGCTAGAACCAGTCTGTGAGCATCATGACCGACTGTTTAGCTTACATTCCTACAAATTTCAGGCACAGGAACTGACTGAATGCAAGCAAGCTGTACTCTCATTCCCTCGACTACTTTGCCCATCCAAATGCTCATAGGAGGGTCTGGTCTACCTCTGACAATTATACGACATTTTCTCATTGTCTGCCAATTCCAGATCTAAAAACTTAGCCACCATCTATTTTCTGAGCATTTATGGATGACCTCCTTTCACCAACAAGGATCAGCTAATCTCATTCCCATCATACCGACCTACTGAGAGCTATGAGGGAAGTTGGGAGCTTGCCCTTGGAGTCATTCTCCGCACCTGCTGCAGCCCAAGCTCTCTGTCCCTTCCTGCTCCTCACCTTCGGCAGTGCTAAGCAAGAAATAATCTGTCACTTGTAAAATGGATTAGAGAAAAGCATGTGGTTTATGTAAATTTCAGGAAAAATTCTTCAGAACTAATTGCTTGAAGTGATTGGGAACGCTGATGGAATTAGATTGCTGTAGAGAATTTTTTTTTTATTTTGTTCTACAACAGGGAAAACCTTGAGTACCTGGGTTTAATACAATATTTTGCATATCAAATAGGTACCAAACTGCTAGCACTAAAACATTCTACAGTCCAGCCAAGCAGACATCTTTCCATGAAAAATGACATAAGAAACCAACTTAACCTGAGAAAAACAAAGGCTTTTTCTTCTTTCTGAAGTCCTTCTTAACACAAAATATTGAAAAATTTAGGGCATGCAAGTTCCTGTAAACATTTAACCGTGTGTGTTATATATTAGATGTCAACTTTCTATAGCACTCAAAAGTTATCACATCATTCAGATTTCCGTGAGTGGCAGGAAACATCACCACTGTGCCTGCAACTACATACTGAGTGTAGCCAGACTAAGAGCTCTGGGTTCTCATTGTTTTATTTGGTCTGATCAGAGCTGACACTTCCAGGAAGGATAAACAAAACAGCTATATAACTGTTCTCACACTTTGTTGATCGATAGTTTTCTCTTGCTACTTTGCAGCAGATGAGTTATTCTCTTGGTGTCTCTCTGTTGCTCCCAGTACATTTTGGATGACTCTAGCTAGTTATATCTCATTTTGTTCCTTTGGCATTTCTGATGTTATCTTCACTTGCTTATGCTATCCTTTTATAACCTCCTTTAAAATGAGACTCAGCCTGAATTGTGTTCCCTTTTGTATGTCAGAGCAGTTTTCATTGTCTGAGTTTTTCAATGAATCTCCTTCTTTTAGTCTTTCCATCTCTGCCTATCGTGACCATTTTTTAAATTCTTTTGTTTATAGTTATTCAGTTTTGTGTTTTTTAGAAATCCTGACTCTGCCACCACGTTCTAACTGCTTCCCTTTTTCTCCAACTTCTTCTGTCACACCTTTCCTTTATCTTACTTGTTTTGCTCTGGTATACTCAAAAAATATTTGGAGTTGACTTGTTTTGTTTTTCTTTGAGCTAATCTTTTAATCATCTAATTGTATTGAGCTTTTTAGGAGGTTTGTGGGGTTTTTTTTCTTTCCTTTTACTGAGCTCATGACAAAGCCTGGACTGTTCATTTACTTTACAGGTAGGAAGTAATTTTTTTTTCCCCTATCTTGCATCTCAGTTCACACTACTGGGACAAACTGTGCTTCAAAAGCTATTTTTCCAGCCATAATTATTTAGATATTTCTAAATGCTAAGTGTATTACTTATCATAGCTGGACAAAATATCACACAGACTGCCAGTCCTTTAAGGGCTTACCTTGTTTCTTGATGTTGGTGGTGCAGGGGCTGTAAATGTGCAGCCTGGTGGGGTGGTGAGGTCAGGGGGTCCACATATGGCATTTTTTATGAATCGTGCAAGTCATACAGCCTTCTGCCTTTGTTTGGAGGAAGTCCTGCTCAGAAGAGCCTATGTCTGCTGGACAACACTGATAACAGACAGAGAGACATCAGTGTGGTCCAACAAAGACCTACTCTTTACCATACCTTAAGCAACTAAGTACAAACAGATGTTTCTGGATTGTCATTACCTAGAAAGGATGTGCCACTCAGGGAACTCAGACATTCAAAGGTTTTCTCAGATGTTGCCCAGATATAGCACTGGGTGGTTCACTGCTGGATTCATTCATCTGCTTATCCTTGCCTTGGAGCGGACACACCGCCTCAGCTGTGAACCTCCCACATCAAGCAGCACTAACAGCTTCTGAATCTGCCTGTCCAACTCTCTCATTACTTAGCAACTTAGCAACCACCTTGCCATCAAGAACACCACTGCTTCTAGAACTTATTTTTGCCAGTAAAGTCTCTTCTTTCTCCTAACTGCTCCTCTGTTTCTGTTCCTCTACCAAATAATTATATCGCCACTATTATCTGCTCCAGCACAGAAACACATAATTTATTCCCAAGTTCTTCCTCCTGGAAAGTTGCTGAAGCTGATTCAGATGCTGCCAATGGCATAAATAGCACACTAGTCCATGTCAAAGATGCCTATT